>JANSTX010056143.1:0-25711 GCA_027564355.1 Penthetria funebris
CAAGAGTAGTGTGTACATTATAATTTTTAAAGTCCTTTACCTTTTGCCTTTTTTATTTTCTCGCAATTGTGCGTTTTTAATTTTGACAAAGAACCAAAAAAAATCATTTTTTTTTTAATTAAATATAAAATTTTCTTTTAAAGAAATGTTACATCACATATTTTTAACGAATTTTATAAATTTACTATATTTTATTTTGTATTTTTTTTGTGAATAACATTTTTAATATTTCATTTTTCTAAACATTTACATAAATTTACATTTTCTTGTTTTGTTTGGAAATTTGTTTTTATTAGAAACATATTTTTAAATAAAATTGAATTTTGAAATTTAAATTCCATTAACAAAAACAAAAAAAAAATTGTCTAAACTTTTTAATAAAATAATATTAAATTAAGCCGCTACTTTATTTATATTATTATTTTTATTTATAATTAATGTCCAAGTTAATTATTTAAGATCTAATAGACCCGTTTTAATTCTTTTTTTCTTTAATTTTATTAATTATAATTATTTTAGAGTATTTGTGATTTTCAACAACAAATTTGATTATTCTAGAGAAAAATTATAGTCATAAATATTATAAAATGTCTAATTGAATTTTTAAAAACTGAGTATTAAATAGTTTTAAGGACTGTATATGGAACAAAATATTTCCATACCACGCTTCCGCATATTCAAGACCAGACATTAGCTTACATAATATTACCTAAAGTCAAGTGTAAAGAAATTAATGGATGTATCATTAAGTTTTCATTAACATAAAAATTTAGAGCACAACACAAAAAACTATTCACTGAATTCAAAGTTAAATTAAATAGCTTTAGATTTTTGCTGGTTTGCCCAGCAATAAATCGAAGTATTAATGCCATATATTTTAATATTTAATAGTAATAATAAAATTATATATTTAGATATCATCTGAGATTTTTGGTTATAGATATCATATTGTAATAGTTCACTTCAACATTCATACATGTAAGTGGTGATGGATATAAATCAGTAACTAGCATCTAGAACATCTAAGATAGGCAATATAGTGTAATCGTTAACGCGACTGCAACTTCTTGATCACTTTTTGACGTGCTAGTCTTGATGATAGAGTGTGCACATATATTTTTTTTATACCAAAATTGTTGATTACAATCTCTCTCCTATATTATAGTCATAGAATTATTATGCGTATTTATGTTTGCAATTATATAGCAAAATTTAATTTTGTAGTATATTATGCCACAAATTTGAGAAAGATGTAGTTTTCCAAATATTAACATATCTATGGTTTGTGCACATTAATAACAGGAAACAATTACTGACGTTTATATTGTTTTATAATGACCAAAATACTTAAATGTTTCTAATCAAATTGTTATTTATCACATAAACATTATAATTATAACTTAAAAATAAATTATGAATAGGTGTTCTTATAAGGTTGAATTAAAAAATTGTTTTTTAAATATTTGCATAACTCACGAAGATATAATTTTTGATCATCTCATAATATTTTTTGCATTTTAAAACGGTTTTCTTTGCCCGTTTGAACAATTACGCCGCATAATCGATTTTTGTTTAATTTACGGTATTTGTGAGAAAAACAAAAAATTATGTGCTTATTATAAGAAATATATCGAAATACAAGAAATTATTATGTATGTCAATATTAGATCAAACTGAAGATCCAATTTAATGAATGAACTGAATGGCCTCTTGAGTTGATATTATTTGTTGCTGGTTGTCATTCATTTAGCAGAAACTTTTTAAATCTCAACTTATTAAAATGTTCTATAGAATTTAATCTATTTAGAGTACATTAAATACATATTTATGATGCATTTATGATGCGTTTCTCAATTTGATCTTTTGATCTTCAACATACGAGTATTTATAGGAATATGAATTTTAGATGACTTATAATACATGATGATTGGATCAATAACAATAATATTTATATCAGAAATTGTAACGTTTGTGATAATTTCGATAGTGTTCAGGAAATATCATAAGATGTTGAAAAATTTGAAAGTATTTCCATACAAAATTCATACCTAATATGAACCTTTTAATATCAAAATTATTTTATTGTTTTAATATTAAAAATCTGAGAAATTTTGTATATCTAAGTCGTTAGACTGTATTCCAATAGACAATCGCTTAAGGTAATTGAAGATTTTTGTAAAGTTAACCAACAAATTCAATTAGTAAATTTTTAGATTCATCTATAAGAACATCTAGTCACAATCAATTATATTACTATTCGTATTTTTCATTATTTTATTGATTTATTTATTTATTTATTTTTTTGCAGATATTTACAATGTGAAAATGTACTAAATTTTTGAATTTAATATGTTTATTAATTAATGTATTTAACAACAAATTAATAAAATTTTATATTTTCAATTATTATATACATAATTTTAATAAAATCAACTGAATATTCATTCTTTTATTGTCATTTCAATTAATAAAAAATACCACAAAATATTTTCAAAATAAAAACAATAATTTTGAAAAAAAAAAACACAAAAAAGCATTAAATATTTTTATTGCTATTAATCTAAACTATACTTTAAATTGTTTTCTTGTTTTTTTTTGTTTTTTGCTCCACCATCCAACTAATTACATAAAAATTTAGTTTTTAACAATAACTCAAGAAAATTATTGTTCCTTTTTTACTAATTAAAGTTTACTTGCTATACTTTGTATAATGCAGTTATAGAGTAATTATGGTATTGAACTAATTTTTTTTATATTAGTTGCAATTTGCATATTGCAATTAAAACTCTATAAATATGTAGTAGGTGTTAATTGGTATATGTTCGTAGGCTGGTGTTTATTCAATACCATATACTTTAAATATATGTGTATACAATGATACTAATATAAAAACTGATTTTTTTTTTTTTTAATTAAATTTATTTTAATCTAATTTTTAATTTAAATATACGAAAGGATTTTTTGTTGATAATTTTTTACAAGTAATTTACAAAAGAAAATTAATAAATTGTAATAAATTACAATATACTACTGTACAAATAAAAAAACATGTACTTATTATAATTTTTTTAATAATAACAATAATATATTTATTTTTCTCTAATTTTTTTGTTTTTCAATAAAAAAAGTTTTATCTTTTATTTATACTTATTTAGCAAAGCTCTTCTTTTTTTATTTAATTATAATTTAATCTATCTTTCTGAAATCTTATAATTTTGGTTTTTTTTTTTGTATTATTATAAATAAGTAGAATAGAATTGTTTTGTTAATTTAAAAATCAGAATATCTTTCATAATATCATTAAGAGATGGTTTAATAGTTTCACGTAAGAATTCAATTATATCCAAGACATAATCCATTATTATCGTTGATATTAAAAAACGAAAAATAAATTAACAATGAAATTTTCGGCATCTTCTGTGAAAGAATCTGAAAAGTTTTTCAAAGCAATTTACTTGAGAAATGCTTTAAAAAAAAAAACAAAACAGTAATCTGTGTAATTTCTATACAATTTCATACCTTAAAAATAATAAATTATTAATTTTAGATTATGAATTAGAGTAATGTGAGTTCAATGCATCGGCACCATTTGCTATCACTTTCTATAACTTAAATTTTTGAACAAACGTTTAATATATTTATTATTTTTAAATTAATTGGCAGTGATTTATTAAATTTGCTGCTGGTATAGAAAGAATCGACCACATATTGATTAAACATACAAACAAATTCATAGAAAAAATAAGAACATCAGAAAATCTCACCAATCATCATTTATAATTATCTCTCATACCTTTCTAAGACTATACTCATTAATCTGAAATTTATTAAATTTAAGTTTTAATTAGCATAAATGTCAATGCGTGGATTCGTTGCTGCTCTAACATTACTCCATGAAAGCAACTCAAAAATGGAGGTCGTATTATCTTACAAAAAAATGGATTTATTAGGAACGTGTTTTTCCACACAGAAAATGGAAAATGATAATAAAATTTCTGTTGCTACTGAAAGAACTACTAACGTAGGACACATAACCCATTAAATATGTAGAAAACAAATATGGTAATGTTTTAATCGGTGAGAAAAAAGTAAAAAGTGGATTGAAACAAAAGTTTTGGCAAACTTAAACCTATTAATATAACGTTCCATACAATTTATCATATAATTACTTTTAACTTACTTCAACAATGCTACTGTTCAAAAGTCAAAAGGGTCCGTTATCAGTGTGGTGAGCTTTCATTTAGAAGTCTAGTACCACTGGTAATATATGGAGAAGAGACAGAGACGTTGCTTCTGCCAAAAGAAGTACAAAGTCTAAATAAGACAAGCAATTGAATTTTTGTAATTGCACATTACTTTTAACGTTATTTAATATGAACAGCATGATTGACGAAACAATGGCAGTACCATTATATCCGTAAATAATGAAAACATTCAATGAAAATCAACGTTTCTTCTGTTACCCTTCGGGTGTCTTTTTTAATTCTTCAATTGGAAAAAATGTCAACGAATGGCAATATTCAGATTACTCCGGAGCATGGAATTTAGCACGTTAAATAAAGTTGATGTTAAGATATGTGTTTGAATTTTGTGGTAACTTCGACAATTACAATCAAGTCAGTAACATATTATTCTAGAACATAATCGAGTGTGTTTTTTTGTAGGTGCAGTAGTACTACGTCTTACCGTGTACATCTTTCAGATGAAAGAATTTGATAATAGTGTTTCTGATGGATATAATGATGATATTATAACAATAGCATCTCGAGAAACAATTACAACTAAACATGTCTGATATTAAAATCATGTTCTTCATATTCTCTATTCAATACAAAATTTCAAAAATTGATAGATTTCCTTTAAAACAAGTACTCCAACAATTTTTAAAAATGCTCAAAATTAGAATAAAATTATTTAATTTACTAACATTGTAAAAAATGAGATAAAAATACGAAAAATTTCATATAAAAAATTTAGTTCATTTCACAATTTGAAAATCTTTCCTATATTTTTCTTTTTAATTATTTGGTTTTTTAATTTTATTATTATTTTTTTATTTTTTTTTTTTTGTTTTTTTCTTTAAAGTATTTTTAAAAATTTTATTTTAGTATATATACTTGTAGTAGTAGTAGTAATATAAATTTATTATATCAATTGAAAGAAAAAATTATGAATTAGTAATTATCGTCCACATAATAATAATTAAACATAAATGTGATAATATTAAAGAACCTGTGTATATCGTTGTTGCAGTACCACATTGTTGAATTTCTATTTCTTCTGGATGATAATTTATACATTTGGCCGGTCTTTTACGAGGTAATCTCTCTTTAGCTAAGCGTCTTGGCCCACATGCTCCTGAAAACAAAAAAAAGGAATCATCTCTTACATATAAATTTGAAAATGAATATTTAAAATATACCAACCTGTACCACCTGGAATCTCTTGTGGTTCAATATCTAACTGTTTTGAACCACAAGGACACATTGTATCGACAACTAGTAAAATTAAATTACTGTGTGGAATTTTTTGCACACTAAATGGACGTTCACATCCAGATGAATGACAATTTGTTAATTTTCCCTATATATATATATATATATAGATGAGTGGTGGTGACAATGTAATAAAAATTTAGATAAAATAGTTAGTTTTTACTACATTTATTTATAATAAATATTATGAACCTTTAGTGGTGTACTGGAATTAAGTCTCTCCGGTTGCAATATATATAAATCCGTACGAAGATCACATGGTCTAGCATTTTGTGGATCTGGTATATATCTTGGACCAGCTGGTGGTAATAATGGTTTGGGTACTGATGACATTTTTTCCTACAAATGTGTTAAAAAATATTAATAAAATTAATTTAAACAACGAATTTCAATAATTACACATTATATTATTTGGTTGACCAACTAAAATGAAAATAATTGATTTGTGACTCCTTAAACTGTAAAGTTATTATATCTAATCAATATCTTTACACCATCGTATGTATTTAGTCTAGTCTAGTTTTTAATGTCTGAGACATTTATTTCAGGAAACACATTTTCAGAGAGAATATTTCACAAATAAGACGCCAAAGTTAAAATCAACAGATATTTAATATATCCATCATATGTTTAATATATACTGATAATTTTTTAACACTTGACAGATAATATAAATGTGACTTGATTACATTCTGTTGTCTAATTCCTGTTGTTCAATTTAGTCAACATAGTATTAATCATTATCAATAACCGTCTAAATGAAATTTTTTATTTTGATATTCGCGTCCTATTTCTGTAGCTATTTTGTTCAATGCAAGTTCAACGGAAATGTGCTCGCCTGATACTACTAAACTTAAAAGAAATTTACTTTTTGTGGATGTTCATAAGGTACTACCGCGACAAAAACATTATATACCCTCGCCCTCTATTCCCATGGAAATAAAATACGAAAACTATTACAATTGTTTCAGTTAATCTGCTTCAAAGTAAAAATACGTGCCTGATCGCCTGATACATATTTTTTAATTTATTTTTTTGCACACTACTTTATGTGGTCTACTCTACAGGTAATACTTATGTGGTATCAAGGAAATAATAATGTAGTCTCATAGTAAAAATTATGTGGTATCACGGTAATAATTCTTCAGAAGAAAGAAAATTTGATCTTCATCCTGAAGCAAAAAATATGTTTATTTGAATTTTTGAATGCCACCAAATGTTTCTGTTCGCCTGATACTAAGTTATATGTTTCATGATAATAATGTTGTGGTCTTAAAGTAATAAGTAACGAAAACTATTCAAATAAGTTTCTACTTCAGGGAAAAGAAAATATGCACCGTGAAGCAGGTATATTTTAATTTTTAAATGCCAGCTAACGTTCCGGTTCTCCTGATACTAAATTTAAAAGAAATTGTTTTAACAATGATTTTAAATTAAAAGGAATAAATACAAATTATATAAAATATTAGAACTTAAGATTTACAAGAATTGGTATAAATCATAATAATTCGCGTTCCTAACCGTTCATAAGAAATATTTACTAAACAAAGTAAACCAGTACCGTACTATCCTAACGCAAAATAGATTATACTCTATCTGCGTACTTCCCACGGAAATATAGTACGAAAACTATGCACTTATTCGCGATACTAAATTTTAAAATATTTTGTTACGTGAATAGTCGTAACATACTCAGGTAACACTTATTACGTATCACAGAAATACTTATTATGTGGTCTCAGTAATTATGTTTTCTCAAGTTTATAATTATGTGGTCTCACGGTAAAATATATGTGGCCTGATGGAAATGGTTATGTGATCTTACGATAATAGGTAATAAAAATGACTCAAATGAGTCACTTATTATGCATCAGAGGAAACAAAATATCTCCTTTACCATAAAGCAAAACAACCGATAAATTTTTAAATTCCACCTAACATTCCTTCACGCCTGATACTAGATTTTAAAAAAAATATATGGTTAAAGTATCCATGTGTGTGAAATATGCACTCATTGTAAATTTCTGTAGATTATTCAATATTTTGAAAACAGATTGTAGTGAACAGTTAAATTTAGGTTTATTGTAGATCGTACAGATGTTTTCGTTTGCGCAATCGGATTTTGTTCCATAATGTATAAACCAAACTGTGTCAGAACCAGCTACCGATAAAACAAGATTAATGTGACATTATTATCGTAAAGATATCAGCATGATCATATATAACATATATTCATATGATATTTACATTGAAACTAGTGTGAATGAATTGTCATAGTTTTGTTAAGTGTCTAGAAGTACATTGTGTTGTATTGGTCATAAAACAAATTATACTTTACCGCTGAAATATCACTATAACTCATCTTACCGACTGTTGTGTTGTAAATTCAGCTCCATCAATTCCACTAACTGTTTCATCTTCATAATCATCCGAATAATTAGACTCATCAAAATCATCACTATCCTTATTCACATAGCCATTTTCATAATTTGGCCACGTTGATACTGGTACAGGTAACATAGATAACCATGTTGTACAAATTGTAATGAAATATTTTATTAACCAAAAAAATGGTCGAATTAGTTCGACTCTTTTACCAGCCGCAGTATACGGATTAATTTTATCAGAACAAACACCTTGATAATCCATTAATGTTATCCGTTTGTAAATTCTATCTTGAACTAATGAATCCATTATTGTACCATCAATTTGTCCAAAAAATCTAAAATTATGTATTTATTTTTTTAAAATATTAAATTGTCATTCAATTGAAAAACCATTGCATTTACCTTCCAGTATGTTCGGTATCATTTGATAATATTACAAAACCATTATTATCCAAAATATAACAATCTAGATAATCAGAAGCACATACTTTTTTACAGGAACCATCTGTACTTGAGCACTGAAATTTATAATGATAAAATTAATTAAAAGATGTTGAAATTTACACAGATTTTAAATAAAATATTTAAAATTTATATATTTTAACGGTCATTTATTGTAATTGATATGGTAATCTGCTTCTGAGTGTTGAATTTCCTTGCAGCTGTAGCGTAACTGTCCTTTGTGGCAGTTATATCTTACCTGACATTATTAGTAATAAGATAAAAAGTAGATCAATATCGTTTAGCAATATTCTCTTAATTAATCTATTCAATTATTATAGTCATATATAGTCATTTTATTGTTCCTCTTAGTCAGCTTTAATATGCAGACCTAATAGGTTTAAATAAATTTTGATAAAGTTACCATTGACGTTATCTTTCCGAAATGTCTTGCTAATGAATCATGTTGAAATTGTAATCCAACAACAGCAGCTGGTGCCTTGTGTCCACGATGTTCAATGAAAATAGCATGAGCTGCTGTCACTAGAGGGGCATCTGATTTTAAGGTATATCTAAGAAAAAAAATGTAAAAAAAAAAAAAAATATAAAGGAGAAGACCTTTATCTACTTTATGGATATTTAAATTAAATTTATTATATTTTACCCAGAATCAAATGGTACACTAAAAACAAAACTATCTGGTTCTATAGAATATTGATCAACAGCTCTTTTATACCATGACGTTTCCATAGCTTTTGCATTAGTTTCGCCAAAATGTCTGGAAAATTATCAATATATAATTATTTACTTATTGAAAGTTAATATAATTTATATACAATTCATTTGAATCTTCTGGATGTGGTAAATGATCAACCCAACGCAATAGACCCGATCGAGTTGCGACAAATGATAGTTTTACTCCAAACATCTGATAGCCTTGTCTGGAATTTATTATAGTATTAATTTATGGAATTGTTTGAATTTTTTATATTAAAACTATGATTGTTAATTATTTTGAAATATATTTGTTAGAAGTTAATAATGAAAATAATTTATGATTATTAGTAAGGCCTGTATCGCAAAAAAAAATCGTAAACATTAATCCAATTGTTGCATTAAAAAATTATTAATAACAAAAAAAATTTTATAAAACGAAATAGATTAAAAGTCCTTAGTAATTTAAATATATTAATAAAATCAAGAAATAAAAACAACAATAGTTGCATCAGTCGTATTGAATATGTGCTGGTTCTCATATGATTTCTGATTTAATGTGCTGATCTGGGTCAAACAATCAATAAATAATGTAAATACATACATTCTAATGAAAAATCTGTGAAGTAATGACAAATATGTGATATATATCATCAACACGTTAATTTGTCGCTTCCAATAAATATGCAGCATTAAATTTTAACAAAAAAATTACATTAGTTTCCAATACACTGTGCAAGTTATAGTTGCATATTTCTGGTAGAGTGGTGTGTAAAGCCAAAGCTACTCAGTTTATTGGTAAAATGTTCATAATGTGATAATAATACCAGTTGTGCCAATGGGAGGTAAATATAGTAGCAAGCTGCCTCTATTATCTACGATTATATAAAATATCTAAAACGTAAAACTATAACTTCAATGATTTTTATAAGTATGTTGATACAATTATCTGTTGAACATATTTTAAAACGGTTCTATTAATATTTGATAACTAAATATTTAATATACTAAATATAATCGTTTATTTTATTTGCAGACACAACTGTTTGCTGAATGTATCAGTAAACAACTATTCCGACACCGTTTTTAGGGTGATAACCAGTATAATAAAGTTTATAACCATGGTCAATATTTTTAGCCTGTGACTGCTTCCGTTTAGTTCCTTGTATACTTGAATGTTTATTCTGCTTAACACCTTGCCTAGCGCGAAACTGCACCCAGTTATACAACCGGTATTCCAAGTATTTACTATCAAATGTTAAAATCCGACTTGACTTAATACTCACCACCATAACTTGACTTGATACTTCCCACCATAAAATCCGTTTGGGGAGTAGTTTACATTCGATTTTTTTACTATAATAAATAATAAAGAAATTATGTCGATTCTCTGTCTCATTTTCAAAGAATTCTGACTAATCCTGAGGGAAACTCGTAGCCGAACATATGTAAGGTTAATTCACCAATTTTATGTGCACCAATCATCGAATTGGCAACTTTGACGATAGCTTTGGCTTTAATAATTGCGTTTGTTCAATGGCATTTAACGTCAGAACTATGGAAAACTCAATACATATAAAAATCCAATTTTCATGTGTTTCGTAGATCTTATATAAATTTTTAATCGAATCCAAATTTGCACTTTTAGAATGCAAAAAACATTCAGTATAACATGATTGGTTTTATTCAGCTAATGGATATTTATCAGAAATCAAGATTAAAGGTGAATAATAACTTCCTAACTGTTGTACAAATATTAGTCAGAGTCCATCAGGGTAATAGTTTGAGTTAAACATTATTCAAATTGCTAATGAATAGAATAATACATTGAATAAAATCAATTTGAATTCGATACAAGATGAGTAATCAAAAATTCGAATTATGTGGCACAATATCAGACTCATACGTCTAAAACAAAACAAATTATGAGGACGACTTTAATTATCCTCTCACGTACTATAAGTAGTTAGAAATAATGTTATGAGGTGGTAATGTGTAACATAGCACATGTCAGTAAGATGAACGCGTTATACCGAATGCATTATTAGAAAGATCACGTAAATGTCATCAAATACTAATTGTTGATAACCGCTAGAAAAGTGCGTATATTAAGAGATCCCTAAGAATATAACAGATATGAAAACTGTTTGTCCGCTTTTTAGGACTACGATAATTTTTATATGATCACAGGTCGAATGCCTAATGTACAAAGTATAATACAAAGCAGAGCAATGTTCGCATTAAATACATAGTATCATAAAATTAATTGGGTGGGAACGCTTATAACAATATAAATATTAGGTGGGAACGCTTTCAATATAGAGTATTAAATTTTGAAATATTTATATCTTATTGCTCAAAAACAATATCTATATAATTCTAGGTTGTATTACTAATAATTGATGGTAATTCTAATTACGAACGTAATTGTGTTTCGCATACAATAAGTAAATAAACCCCTGAAAACGGTAATTTAAATAAATACAATTTTGTATTCACAAATGTGACTCCTTCAGGCTTCCTACACGTAACTGTTGATAATTTAAATTAATTTATATTTTAAATAATTATTTGTATATCAAAATTGTAATAAATTGTTTTAATGAAATTGCTAAACACCGTAAAATGTCTGCAATTATAACGAAAGGAAGCCTATGCACCTTCCATTTAACGACAGAGCAAATACTTGCATCTGCTATTGCATATTTTATACAATTGTTTGCTTGGAAAGCCAAAATTATTATTTGTGTTCCAAGTTGCACATAATGAACGACTGATTCTATCATTTGAATTTTATTGAAATAACGTGAAAATTTTAAAAAATTTAACCAAATTACATATAATTTTTATAAAAATATAATTAATTAAAATTTCATTAAAAGAATATAATTAATTCCTCTTAAATTTACAATTTAGAAAATAAAACTTACACTTAGGTTTAAAGTAAAATTTTCTTTTTATTTTTACCTGTGCAATAAAGCCATCAAGGTGGCGATTGGGCTAAACAATTAAACGTGCAATGTGCTCGTTAGTATATATTTTATTTAATTTATTAATAATTGTGCTAAGTAGTATAATTTTTTTTTTTGTAGCAATTAAAATGAAAAATCTACATAATTCAAATGCAGCAAATAATAAAAAAAAGTGAATATATGAAAATAAAATATTTAGTACATCAAATTTGGAACAGGAAAAATAATTCACATTTCCAATTTTATTTTTTTTATTGTTTTTTTCACTTTATTTCAACAACACTACCCCTCCTACACCACCACGTATTGTTTATTTTATTTTCATATGTATTTTATTGAGTAAATAAATACTCATTAAAAAGCAATTGTTAATTAACAAATGTATAACATTTAAATTAAACTTACTGCTTATCTTCCTTTCTCGTAGAATGTGAAGGACGCTCTAATCCTTCAGTAACCATTGCATCACGTACAAAACTTTGAATTAATAAACGATCACAATAGTATGGTTCAGCTTTTCTTGAACCTTGTACATTATTTAAATGTTGTGCATGATGTCCAACAGGTATTGCACCATGTATATGATATGGTTGTTGTGTTTTTGGTCGTACAGACATCCATTTCCATCTTGGACGACCGGCTCTTGCAAGAAAATGTAATAATTGTTCTTCAGGTGTATCGAATATTATTTCTTGATCGATGCCCACAAATGATTCACCTGAATTATCTTTTTCTCTACCCAAATCATGCAAACTATTATACTCGCAATATACCCAGTCGGGATGTACTCGCCAATTGTTACCTTTTAAATATTCCGTAACTGATATGTGTATGAGAGAAAAGAATGCATTAAAACATTTTTTTTTATTTACATATATGTTTATAAATTCAATACCATTTTGATGCGAATGTTTAATTTCTTCTTGAGCAGTTAGTTCATGCATGCCATATTTTTCGGGTACAGCGATAGCCAATGTAAATGGTGTTCCTTCAATAGGGCCATAAAAATATCTAAAAAAAAAAAATTGTAATGAACTAATATTTGAACATTTGTTCTGGTATTTAATTGATTAATCGTATATTGTATATGGGGATAAGAATTATATGATATTGTATATTAGAACCTTTGATAGGGAGGTGAAAACTACAATAATTTAAATTAAATTTGTTTGCAAAAAATATTATGTATTAAGGACGCAAGAAAGGGTTCGTCAGTTATTTTTCTATACAAGACAAAAAAAACAGTTCTTTTGTTTCGAATATAACTGTTTCTAAGGCATCGATTGACGAAAATTAGAGATTTGTGAATGATAATCACTGCTTTCCAACTATCTCAGCCATACAATAATACCGATCAACAATTTGATTTAAAAATATACAATTTGAGATTATGCGAGATTTATGTTGACAGGCACACCCCACTTAGCATTCCGAACACATGTCGTGCGTGATTCGGCATCTTTTTCAGCACCATCATCTCTTACCAAATAATTTGTCCAGTTTTTTATTATATTATCTCCAAGCCGACATGACATTGACGGCGCAATATTCATTAGTTTCGTCTTTGAAATATTTATGCGTACACCTACCTGTGATCTATACGTCTACGCATTTGCGTCTTTGTTAGTGATTATATGTTGCAGTCAAGTTAAAATATTCGAGTCTGTTAGTTTGCTTCGCTGTTCACCTATGTCATAATCTAATATAAAATGAGTAGGAATAAGAGTGGTACAATAAAATACATTACAACATAACAACTGACTGTACAAATGCATCACCAATATTTACACAATGTAAAACTCTGCACTGTGACTCACAATAAAGACAGTGAATAATGTTGATCAGGCAGTAATACGTGACTTTCAAGAATTGTGGAACATAATAGTGTTGATTATTAGTCCCGTTTTTCATTCAATTGGAATATCATCATATCATGACTACACCAAAATGAGAAATAATTTTTACCAATTTCATATTTAGCATTTCTGCTGCTATGTCTTATAGATGTTGTAATGCGAATTTTATTTCGCATAGACTTGAAGCAGAATCTTTGAATTTGTAGCTGAACTCTGAGCAATTTAAACTCTGAACCTATTTCGCTATTAAACTATTATTTAAATCTGTTTATTTTCTGCGCCTCATTTGAGATCAAAAAGCAAGTAATAGTTATAATTGGACATTGTGCATGCATTTACTGAACAGTTTTCTTATAAGACGCATGATTTTCTTCACGTTATATGAATTTGCAGCGTATTGTGCTCAATCTGCAGTATTTTCTATGTGTCTACGTTTATACAGTGCATATCCCAACCTGTTTCACCAATTTCTTGTACTCTGTTCGTAGATTCTGCAGATCTCTTATATTATTATGGATTTTCAATTTTATGTTTCTTTTCTGCACAATTGATGACATCACGAATATATTCACCATTTTGTCTCAATGCATTTGCAAATGTGTGTTCCACTCTTGTCCAATATTATCATGCAACTGATGAGACACTAAATTGTGTGCAAATTGCTGTCTTATATCGTCGTTCTGCTGTCGAATTACATTATACAATTCGCAGCCTTAGGTTACTTTTTTATATTTGTCAACAGTTTAATACACTTCCTGTTATATGTCTTATTTTGTTATTTCTGCAACCGTTAGGAGATAACAAAATTGATTTGCCAATCACAAAACTGAGATTACACATACCGTGCACAATTATTACATATTCGGCATCTAACATCTGCATTAGAGTCTTCCATACAAATAACAGTAAGTGATGTTTTAATCCCATCAATACTTCGTGATAATTGACTATAAAACGCAACATTGTCATCCATATATGATAGTTTTCCCTAGGTGTGGAAATTTGAACAATTGTTACATATTTTAATCTACTCTTGTATCTTGCTGTGATAATACGATCAAATATTGACTTCCAATCGGCAAGACTCTGTTTAGCTATGTTGCTCATCAATAAATCAATTCCGCTGCTATGATCTATGTGTATTGAAAAAGAGTTTCACCCGCATATGTCCTTTCTCCTCTTTCTTTTTCCACCAAATCTCGTTGATCCCTCGAACGTCGAATTTATATCTCCTATGTATTATCTGTTTCGCTGGTTCAAGTAAGGATTCAACATTTCAAGTTCAAAATCATATTCGTATAGAGTTTAGTAATAATATAGTTTCATTCGAATCTTATAAGGATATGTAAAGAAAAAAACACATTTTAACAACTACATTAACATACCTCTGTGTTTTTAAGGACACTCTCTTCATATTATCATAATGTGTTAATACAGAGAATTCCATTTCACCCTCTTTTTGAAGAACCATTTCATGGCGCATCTGAAAAACATTATTAATATTATCAATTAACTCTATAATGTATGGTAGTTTTAACTAATCCCTTACATCTAGTAACATATTAGTATTCTCATCTTCAATATCATTATTATTATTATTATTATTATTATTTGATATAAGATTTATATCAGTTTCTGGTAGTTCCACTTCAGTTAAATCAACTGAATTGTATTTTGGTTTTAATGTATCAATATATTGATATCCATCACTCTAAAACATAAATGAAATTTATAAATATTTTTTCATATTAAAGTAATAGGAAATATGAGAAGCTTTCTACATACCAATGGACGTAAATCTGGATGGTAAATAATTCTGCCATTATTATCAACAATAAAAAAGTAACCGTTAACACCCAACTAAAGAAAATAATAAAATAATAAAATAATTTAATGATTTAAATGAAAAATATTATACCTTATATTGAGGAACCATTTTTTTAATCTCATCAATAGGTACATCAGTACCAACAACACCCAATAAATTTGCCACTCTAACAGAATGATTTCTTTTATCAAATACTGGAATAGTTACGGTGGTAACAAGTCGTCGTCTTTTCTCATTATCTAATCCTAAATTTGCTGTATTGCCAGCAATAAAAACAGGACTCCAATGAATTGGATGATCGGCTTGATATAAAACCATTGGTCTTCCCATAACCATTACAAACTCATAAATTTTACTACTAATATCTTGATATGAATTTATTTGTGCATAATAGCCTGGAAAATAAAAGGAGAAATATTTTTAAGGCATCCCTATATGACTTTGAAATGTTTATCATAGTTAATATACCTTTATTTGTGCAAGACATACTATGTAAATGTTCACGACTGCTTGAATCTCCTCCAATTAAATATGTAAATATTCTTACCGGCATATGAGGCCAATTATAATGTTTAATTATCTAAGCAAAAATATGTTAAATTTAGCAGTAGGTTATTTAATTAATAAATTTAAGGAAACTAATATCCGAATCAGACATCTGCGGCAAGAATAATTTATATGAAGAATTTTTTTTTTTTTGGGATAACCATCTTCAAACCTGTCTTGATGTAACGTATATTTTTATTTAATAGTCTACAGAACATAGTATATAAATGCAACAATCCATAAACGACTAGCATGTTATTTCACATTGCGACAAACAAGTAGTTAAATTTTTAAAAACAAAAACCTATGAAGAATGGCCACGGTATCACTGGAAATACGATCACAGTAAATTTCAATATTATGGTGTGTGATGGTGTATCAGATTATGGTACCTGTGTCTTGCTTGTGAAATATGGGTTATTGTCATGTTTGTCGATGCACAACAAACTAAGTATAATGCCAGCCTATGCGTCTTTGAGGTAAAATGGTTAATATGATGATCTAATCTGTTGATTCTTGTAAATATTTTAAATTTGCAGTTAGTGCAATTACAATCACAAATTGTCAGTTGGATTTTCTAATAATCCAGCCTCTCCAATATATTATGATTTATTAAAACTTTATTATTTATTACTCTATAGAAAAGTATATCGATTGTTTATGGTTTTTGCAGAATTTTTTAAATATTTATTTAAATATGATAAATACCTCAGTATGATCTTCAGAAGTTCCATCAGTAATCAACATAATAGCTTGATTACATTGACCACCTTGTCCAGATTGATTATACTATAAAATAAATGAAATTTAAATATATACATTAATTATAAAACATATATATACATACATACTTTAATCATTCAGTAAATACATACCCTATGTAATAACTCAAAAGCATATTCAAATCCAGCTGTAAAATTTGCTACATTTTCACATTTAACAGCTTTTGCAGCTGTTTTAATTTCTTTTACATTATCTGGTGTTGCACGTACCTTTTTTTTATAAATGAAATTACAATTTAATTTATTTGAATTATTTTAACAACTATAAACAGGAAAATAGTGAATATTTGTGTGCATACCATTTTGTCCTTAAAACAGGGAACCACCGATTTTGTTACATCTGAGAATGCAATTAAATTAACAAAATCATCATCACCCAATGTATCTAAGATTGCAGATACTGTAGCTAAACCAAGTTGAAAAGTTTTTCCGGACATTGAACCAGATGCATCTAAGAGAATCATCTAGTAGATGGAAAAAAAGAAAGAATAATAAATTGCCTTATAGAATTCGTACTACGCTAATAGATAACTCATTTAAATTGTGAATATGTAAACTAAATTAATTGCTACTAGCATGGTTTATAAAAGTAAACGATATGTAACAAATAGCATTAGTTATGTGAAGTGTTGAATTTTACTTTAATAAAGAGCAAATTTCCTTCACCCGAAATACTTGACTACCACAATTCAATGGCATTCATAACAACAACCAAATTGAAGACGTAATTAGATCCATCAATAATAAAACAACTAATAACTACTCAGAGTGGTTCTGTACTTGTGCCACAATTCAACTTTACAAATGCAGTTAACATAATGAATCTAGAAACTATGAAAGAATGCATAGAATTTTGAATACTAAATAGCTGAACGATTAACTCATATACATGTGTCAATCAGGGAACGAATTCATTAACATCTTCATCACAGACTGATTAACACTAATACGCCTAAATATATTGGTATAAAAATCACAAATACTCTCAAGTATCAGGCCCATCTAAACGACATGACCAGAAAGGTCTTGTCCACAGTATGTCCTACATCCTTTTCTAAAAAAAAAACTCTAGCAGATTTGACAAAAAAACAAAACTAAATTCTTTCATATAAGCAACTAATCAAATGGAAAATATTATAAACCTCAAATAGTAATTAACAATTAATTATCGTTTATACCGAACTTGAAAGAATCAACAAATTATTAGTTAGGCAATCAATTCCTCGAAAATATCAGAGACTATTATAATCCGATCGTCATACTGTTACTATCCAGTGAATATCTACCACCAACAATAACGGTTTAATAACCTTCTATAATCGAAGATCTAACAATGACACTAGTCTAGTATACAATGAGTGAAACCATATTAAATACTAAATGATGTCCTAAATAATGTACATAAATTGATTGCTGAAATCGTATTTCGGTTAAATTTCAATATCAACATCATCATCATATTTACCTTTACGTTTCAATGGAGCAGAGGGCGGCGGCATTCTGAGATGTTAATTTTTCGTTTCCAATACAGAAGTAGTATCTTAAATGTCAACCCACATTATTTTACAATATACTATGAATTATGCAGTATGTTATCACCTGTAAAATTCTAAGCTGAAGTAAGTTGAAGAGATGTTCATAACATTACGTCTACAAACAAGATATTAACCTATCGTTTTGGTCACGAACGCACATCATAATTGACATTTATTTTAAGATTGTGTTCCCGGTGGTATCGTGGAAACATAAATATACATTGGTCAACCTCTGAACCGATGACGAATGGACTAACAGACTCCAATAAACCCATCTTTATCTTTTCGAAATGTCACTGTTAAACCGACCACAATTTATATCAATTTGTGGTGTGTGATCGAGGTTAAAAATAACTTATATGTAGTTTTTATCGACTAGGTGAAAAATATCTCACCAACAAACTAGGTAGTTGATGAATTTGCACCACTCTACTGAATAAATCAAATGTATAACCGAACATTTGAAAATCTTAGTTACTTTGACATTTAGTTATGCAGCCATGTGGTGAAAGGATCGAGATGATAATCATCTGGATGTTAATCGACCACTATATACACCATCTTCAATATACATCTCGTACCTAATAAAATTCAAATAAAAATTCAAATAATCTTGTCATTTCTAGACACATAATGTCTGTCAGCAAATTTTCGTAAATTGTACCATCACTTTTTATTGTTTATCAAAACTGTGACAGTCACTTTGTAAAGCTAATATATGAATACCATATATCAATATTTATTTAGTTGGTAATTTATACATACACCATGAATAGAGTAAAAAAAAATATTGAAAGTACATTACTTCTTCGCTTCCCGCACTCAATATATCGACGTACTTTGAATATTAACTAAGACAATATTTATGTATACATGTAAATACATCATTGGTACGAGAACAATAAATGAAGAAAAAAAAACAACCACTTATTTGCTATAGCTTACAATATCTTTTGGTGAAGATGCTGCTTGAACAAACCAATCTTCTGTTCTAAAATCATGTAATGGTCTGCTTTCCTTAGAATTTTCTTGTGGCCATATAGTGCCTGGAAACCGTCTCATAAAACCTAAACTTGAACCAAAATATTGCCATGATAGTGCCGAATCTCTTTCTATATTATTTGCAAATATTGGATCCAAATGAGCTGACCATGAAATAGCTGCTTGAATATCTTGATCTAAAATAATAAAATGAATATAAATGTGACGATACTATTCATTCAAAAGTAAAATTATGCATTACCATTTATATTAATTCCAGAAGGCACTAAAATAGAACTTAGACTAAGATTAACAGACAATTTTTCAAATCGTCGCATTGGTTTCAATAACATTTCTTTAGCACCATCACTGAGTCTACCATCAGCCGAATAGTCATTTATACGACGTGCATCATAAAATCCATTTGAAGCCTGATTTTGTCGTTGTGAATCATGTTCTGATTCTGATAGAGCTGCTTGTTCAGCCGAGTCCATTATTCTCTGTAACAAAAGAACAATTTTTATAAATATATATATATATATATAAACATTATTTAGATTTCCATTCCATTAAAAACTTTTCTATCTAAAAATTCTGACAGCATAAAGTAGATAAGTAGCAGAATTATATACGATATTTACCCATATTTATAGTCGTATAGAGGTAGGAATGTGAAAAACTGTAGTGGAAAATTGTCAGTATTTGAGTTGGTTTTTCTTGCTTGGAAAACTTTGCAAGTAAAGTGAATTTATATATTTGTAAATAAAATATTTCATCGCAAAATACTAAAATTGCTGTACTCTCGTAGAATCAAAAAATGAAAAGAAAAAAGAGTTACGCAAAAAATAAATGGATAAAACAAAATTCAGAATATCAATTATTGTATGTCGAGAACATACATAGACTTAAATTACAATTTGCATTTATTTTCAAATTGCACTTACTCAATTTGGTAACTTGCATTCATTATTTGAGTCTGACAATAAGTACTAGGTCGTGGTTGAGCACCTATTTGGAAACTAAGATCAATTACATAAACCTAGGTAACTGTCGGCGCAGGTAGTAGAATCTTTCAATTACACGTATAATTTCAACAAACGGCCTTCGATGGTTATATCCACTAGGTGCACAAATACACAAATATACCATATAACAATTAACAGTTAGCAAAACATGGAAAACACTCAGTATTGTATGTCTTAGACTGCGAAAATTGGTGATATAAGACAGCAATTTGCAGATAATTCGGCGTTTCGCTTATTATTTGATTTGCAAATTTATTGAGGAAAAACTGGTAAAGATTATCTTGTTTCTAGAAATACATTAGTGCTAACAAACGTAAATTAATACTGCAAAAAACATAAAATACATTAAACAAACAACAGAAGCAATGTAAGAGATGTACAAAATATCAACGTATAATGTAATTGTATATGGAAGATAGGAAAGCAGACCTAAAGCACTTCGAAAAGACCGAGCACAATACACTTCAAATTCAAATAGCATAAGGGACACCTAATATTTTATAAAAAAAAACTAACAGGAAATTGCTACAAAACAGAATGTTCAATTCCAAGGTGTCTCAAACGAGACACAGTAAATGAAAGTAATGTACAAAAAATTTAACGAGCTGCTGAATAGAGCCATATTTCAGGTTTCTCAGAGTCTAATTACGAGAAGAACGTAGCTACAGAAGATTCCAAGATTCCAAGATTATGCTGCATGTATATGCAAAACCAAACAAAAAGTGGGCTTGGATAAAATGGATGGCATCAGTATTACATACCATTTCTGACGAGTGTGGAAAGCATGATTGATAATTAAGGTGTCAAAAAAGGGTAACTTGAGTATGTGCAATAACTGGAATGTCGTCAACTTACCGAACACAAGAAACGCATTTATAGCAATAGTAAAACTATCAGGTCTAATAAAAAAAAAAAAACAGAAATCGATCAGATGACAGCGAATCCAAATATATAAATTCCAAGTCAGATAATAATGATAGTAAGGAATACCTTTTACAAATTTTACAAAGAAAAAGAAGGTAGAGTACCTTCTTTTTCTTTGTAAGATTTGTAAAAGGTAGAGTACCTTCTTTTTCTTTGTAAGATTTGTAAAAGGTATTCCTTACTATCATTATTATCTGACTTGGAATTTATATATTTGGATTCGCTATCATCTGATCGATTTCTGTTTTTTTTTTATTAGACCTGATAGTTTTGCATGGAATTTTTGATCTCAGTACACTTGAATTACATGACGAAAGTTCCTGCTGTTAATGTACCTTCCATTTTCCATTTGATTTTGAATATTAATTGGCGATTAGGCTTTATGAAGTGACCTGGTCAGATTCGATTCTCGACACTCACTCACTTTGCACCGCCCTCAGCTGTCCGTTAAAGACGCTATAATCCGAACCAAGAGAGCAGAGTGTTAAATCGGTCAAGAGCAATTCAAAATCTTATTTCGATGCATAGATGTTCGAGCTCGGAGCTGGTAAAGTCATTGGAGATGTCAGACATTATTTCAACCATAAATTGAAACACAAACTACTAACTGTCCGAAAGGACGACTTATATGTACTGATCGTGTCACTGCGGTCACATAGATTGACTTCAGCATAGATGTAATGTGGGTGCAATATCTCGTTTCTATAGATATTATAATGGTGGTTGCTCTACTAAGATCGTCGGGATTATGCTCAATATACGGGTATTCCCTATAAATACTCGACTTGCATGGTTATTCGTGTTCTTTTTAATTAAATTTTACGGCACTTTCATATCGTCTCGTCTGTCGAAACTTCTTTATAAAGGTGTATTTTCTGACCTCCTGCGTTCCAATCATCCACCCCTCTTCTTCCCATATGAACCAAACTCAAAAGATATTATATGTTTGTGTTAATGAACATTAAAGCGTAGTCACTATCTAAGGCTATCATTAGAAACAAAATTAATGTAAAATGTATCGAAAAGTCATCTCAGATATAAATTAAAGATGCGATAGTTCTAATGATAACATTATATTGTACTGTTTCGTAAGGAAAGGACTCAATTGCAAAAACAGAAATGCTAATAAGGATATTTTAAATAAACTATAAATTTTTCTTTTAGAATTCAAAACCACCATTGAATTATGCTTACTTATTTCCATATTGTAATATTAAGACTAACAATTTATTAAAATTTGGTCATTTATATTCCAGTAAACTTTCCATTGCCTCAATTACAAAATAAAAACTTTTTTATTTATTTCTAGTTAATCTAAATTTTCAATATGTTCTGACTGGTACATCGAAACTTTATCCACAACTTCAATTTATAGAATATTTTGCATTCCACTTTAAAATTCAATAATAATTTGCATGTACTCGTAATATAGCACATAAATAATAGAATATTTACATATAATTATGAGAAGAACAAAAACCCATTGATCTACGTTTATAATAACATATATTATTATATAATATTTTTAAGAAATGATAATAAAAATCAAATTTAAACGTTGACCAAATGCTGACAATGCCTTCAGGAATTTAGTTTTAGTAGTTACGAGCAATATGCAAAAATTTATAAAATTTTCATGGAAAATAGAAAATTAAATTCTACTCGTACATATACTAACTGGTACGATATGTTTTGTGTTGGTCATGTTCAATTTAAATTTCAAATTCTTCAATAAATAAATTCAAGAGTTTTGAATGCAAAAAAAAAATACATTTCAATTTGTAGAAAGTTTTACTGCATAATTCTTAGACTCTCTCAACAATAAATACAAGCAAACAGCCGAACAGTCTATACAAATTTTGAATTTATGAAAAACTCAGCAAGCAAAATTTAACCGAAACTATTTATTTTGTTAGAAAGTAGCGAAAAATGCAAATTAATTTAAAGTTGTTTTGCTTTTACTCATTTTTATACATAAAATAAATAGTGGATGCAAAACCAATTTTTATATACATTTTGAAGCAAACTATATTTAATCTTACTCGAAATGTTAAATTAAATACATTTTCACAATAAGGGTATCGAATAACATCATCTACTATATATAATATTTGTGTCGGTTTTGGGCACTTCAACAATAAGATTTTGCTATAAGAGATTATGCAAATGTTATTGGGCTAGCAGACCACCTCAGTTAAAACATTCAACATGTATCGACTAAGAGGTCCACAGAACTTAAGAATTACATAATAGAATAAATAGAAAAATTAAAATTCAGACGATATGGAGGAAAATAGAAATGTATCCAAATGAAAATAACTACAACCGTCGACAGAGATCCTTTCAATTAACTTAAATTGAACACGTCCATATAAGAACAACATTATAAAAAAGAAATCTGCTAATAACAATAAAAAAGAGCACTGTAGAACAATTTGTCTAATTATGCACAATGAATTTGAGCAAGAAAAAAATTATCTAAGCCATGTTATCTATTCTCTGCAAGGAATTCGATTTTTGAAGACGATAGCGCGTGGCTATCAAAAAACTAGCTTAAAAGACATTTAAATAAAATGTGACTATTTTTCTTCCAATTCCTTGCACATCAAGAACTTTCATGGAAAGTACAGAACATTTTCTTGAAAATTTCATTAGATTTAACCGAATATTAAATTATTAAACACAATAATCAACTAGCCAGTGCATAAATCATAAAGAAATTAGCTTTGAACTATGGTTACCCGCACAGGGTGTACAACATAAACTGCTTTAACTTTCTACACATTTAGCTATGTCATTTTGTGCAAAGAATTAATTTTCTAACTTTTCGATTCGGAATTATTTAAAGAAGTTATAGCGTGTAGTTATCAAAAAGTTGCTTAGAAATTATTTAAATAAACTGTGTAGAATGTTAAAAGTGTTTATTTTTTTCGAATTCCTTGCATATCGCCACTCACTAGTAAATAATCTTTCAAGAATATTTCAAAGTACAGAACTTTCAAGAAATTTGAATTTAACTAATCATTCATTTCTTGATGTGAAACACATAAAGAAACAGAATGTAACCCTTACAAAAATTAAAGATTCAAATTTTCTATATATTGTGTTACTGAGATATACTAAAAATACAGAATATAATAGCAAAACATTACATTGGTTAAAGAATTCCAAGGCGACCCAGACTCAGGACTCTATCAAAATGAAAATAGTGAAATTTTTCCAACCTATTGTGTTCGATTACTGACTTTGCATCAGGTGAGTAAAATAAAACATCAAACTGAAGAAAGAATAAGAGCAATTTAATCAAAGTAGTAGAAATACGAAACGATTTCACTTTTCGTAAAGAATTCCAGAGGTAAACTATAGTTTCCCATTCGAATGTTGCCGATGATCAACAATGGCGAACATTGAAGAATAGAATCAAAAACAATTATATTCAAGGCAGTTTAAAAGTAGTTCCTACCAATTAATCACTCATTGATGATTAAGATGGAATGAAATGCAAAGACTGGAAACTCAAATAAATATTGGTTATCAGTTATCAGTTATTCAAAATTAGATAAATAAACTAAGAAACAGGAGGACCTACTCTAAATAAGAAAAAAGTTAAGGAAGACAAAGAAGAATATGAAGACTATTAATGTTACATCCATTTTGGAAACGGGAAAATTAATATCGGGGTGTCATTCTATGTAAAAGTGTGGCATTTCCAACTCTAAAATACACCATTCATTTTCTCGTTGCGGTAACAATTCTACTTAGAAAGGCCTGATCTTTGTCATATATAAATACTTGTGATAGTTCTTACCTATTAAAACTGGTTTACGTTATACACTCCTGAACCTTAATATTTATCTATATTACTTTGTTATTATATAACATTAAAGAAGTAATGTAAAATCTTCTTATCTGAAAAACAGAAGTATGTATATAATAATAACGAGTATATATAGTCACCTATATATGACATTTTTTCCTCTTATATAATAAATTGTTTTAATATATTTTTATTTGCCAAAAATTACATCTTTTGAAAAAGGATGCTTTCAAAAGTTTCAAAAGCAATCAATAATTTCCAAGACTTTCTTCTTATTCATTCCAATATTCGCACATATTATAATATATATATATATATATATATATATCTCGTTTCATTATAAAAAAAACTTATATATAATATGAACTTCATATTTCTTCTCATAGTATATCTAGCGAGACCTAGCTT
>JANSTX010056154.1:0-19459 GCA_027564355.1 Penthetria funebris
ATCTGAATTCTGTCGATAAAACCATGGGTGGTCGCCGGAGCCCCAGCCCATATGTGAGAGTCGTGCTCCATTAGAGATCTTATATATGCTTTATATATAATGGCAATATGTTTAGGATTAAAATATTTCTTACAACGATGCAGAAATTCAAGTCTTTTGGCCGCGGCCTTGGCCACACCCAAGATGTGATCATTCCATAGTAGTTTTGAATTAATATGCGTTCCGAGAAAGTTTAGACTAGATGTATTGCGCAGTAAATTACCATCGAAATGTATATTTGGAACCGGAGTATTTGATTTATACGATAAAAGACACAGTCTTATTAGCATTGAATATTACGAGATTTCTCCGTCCCCAATCAGAAATTAAATTTAAATCACCGCTAAGAGAATTGTCCATTTCAGCGCGAAGCGACTCAACCATGACCCCGGATGGTCTTTTGTCGAAATAGTAAGGATAATGCAGAGTGCTGTCATCGGCGTAACTGTGAATAGGAATTGCAGTAAGTGATAAGGGGTCATTAATGAAAATTAAAAATAGCGTAGGAGACAACACAGAAGTGAGGCAATTGATAACTAGCCTAATTGAGCGACCCTTCAGAAAATTAGAAATCCACAACCCCCAAAATCAGGATAAATACCATATAAGATACCATTTTCGACAATAGTGCCCTATGGCAAACTCTGTCAAAAGCATTGGATATGTCGAGTGCAAGCACCCGAGTCTCACCAAACATGTGCAAACTTCTTCTCCAAATTTCAGTCACATAGGTGAGACTGATGATGATCTGCTGCCGCAGTAATCAATCAATACAATTCCATACTAAAAAAGATGAATACTGAAAAACACGACCGCAAATTGGTAATGAAGGTATAGGACCATTCGCTAAGAAAAACTTTGTCATTACTATACCATATTTAAAAGAAAAAATTGAAGAAAAAGTTACATCGCGATTTCATCTAATTTGGTTAATGCTGGTTAATGATGTCAATGAATTTTATTATTCGAAAGAAATAAAAAAGATTGGAATATCTATGCGTATAGCAAAAAGGATCTTTTGTTGAAAAATAAATTGACATCTGTTTAAAATAGAACTTCTTGAGTTTTTTTTTTTTTTTTTATGTTGCTTGGAAAATTTTGTTGGTAGAAGCCAAGGTTGGTCACAGCAGTGTCTGCCCAAAATTGAGGAAAGAGTTCCATCAGTGGTCACTTACATATAATCATAATATTTTCTGGATTGTGTCTTTTTATAACATTTCTAGCCATATTTATGATTTGATCATTCCGAAGTTGCTTAGAATTTATGTGCATTCTGAAGTAATAAAATCCAGACGAGTTATGCATCAAATTACCAAAATTATCCGAAGAGTTATACATCAAAATAACATATTTTGTATTTTCGAGGGAAAATTCAGTGGGGGGTTTTTTTTTTTTGATCAATCATTTGTTATACCGGTGATATGCTTGGATTTTGGTACGAATCACAAATGTGAATTGAAATAATAATCAAATGCTTGCAGAATGGGACCTTTATAGTTAGAACAAATATTTGAAGTGACGGAAAATAGTAGTGTAGGTTACAAAAGAAGTAAATTTCTACAAAACTCGGTATTGTTTTTGATTGTGCAAGATTTAATCGAAGAAAAATGGAGACAGAACAACCTAATGTAGTGAAATTCTTTTATTTTCTAGTAAACCGAGTCGTATGGTTCCGCGTGGAATCAAGGTGGAAATGATGATGATGATGATGATATCATATACTCATGTTTAATTTATAGATCGATATTTTGAATGTTATTAATTTTTATTTTATTTATTTCAATGCATCACCGATAATTGATGCTCGCAACTAATAATGATTTTTATCAATGAAAATAATAAAAAAAAAAAATTATTTACTATACTCGTAAAAAAATAATAAAACAATAAAAAATCAAATACTCTTCCCTTATATGAGAATTGTATAAGTAATTTTTTACAATTACATTTCGATGATGAATTGTGTTCCACAGTAGGTGCTTACAAAGTAATGTTCTACAATTACACCAATTGTAGATCATAAATGTAATGAAGTATTGTAAATTTTATTATACTGAATTATTTTTCTACTTACACACACACCATTTCATTCATAATAAGAGCCTATATATTTTACCTGGTTGTCTATAATGTTTAGTTGCCTGTATGTTTTACGCTAAACTTGAGGTCGGTCGTCAGTGCTCACATTTCACTTGCAATTGTTTTGTTTAATTTTTTTATTGGAGTAATTATTTGTGGTTTTTGTTTTGTTTTTTTTTTTTTTAATTTAACTTTTTTTTTACTTTTTACACATCAAATTTTTAAAATGTCGTAAATATTAGCGACATTACAATAACTTTTTGGGTATTTGCACAAAAAATAAAATTACCTCTTAATTGAGAGTTTAAAAACTAAAGTAAGTGTAAAATTTAGTTTTTAATTAAATTTATTGTAATGTCCATTGTTTTATTTTTAATTTTTATTTAATAATTTTTTTTGTATATTTTAAAATTTAAGTGACCATTGAATATTTTCAATTGCAAAATTAATTGTTGTGAAAAAAATTTCTTAAAAATATTTATTTACTTGCATTGTTGCTAGTTCCTGATTATTTATTTTTTTTTTGTATTTATTGCCGATAATTTAATTATTTTTTTTATATAAAATTTAAGTAATTAGTTGCATGTTAAACAAAAAAAAAAAAACCATTCATCATAAGATGATTACATCATTAGATGTGGAAAATGTTAAAACTGATATGGTAGTGATTCTAAAATGCTTAAATTCTTTATTGAAAATAATTTCAATTTTTCAATTAAATTATCATCAATAATAATCAGTACTTGAGACTATATGATCAAATTTTGTAGTATCTAATTTAAATGGTCGTTATGATCTTCAGAATTTTGAAATTTTTCAAATTTACCGGCTTAATCCTTTTTATTTAAATAATAATTCATTAATTGCCCCTATTGCCTATACCCTATTCCATACAATTTAAAGCTATCGATATTTTACTAAATGTTCTCTATAATCATAATTTATTTTAATTTATATTTTTTATTATATATTTTCAAAGTATAAATTTGATAGATTATTTTTGAATTTAATCTAATCGACACTCTATATTCAGATGTGCACTCTAGAAAATTATACATAGATAAAATTTCAAATAAATTTAAAATAAAATTGTGATTTTTCTAAGAAGTGATTTGCAATTGAAATTTAGCAATTGATGCCAGTTCAGAATTCATAATTCACATTATGACAAATATATACATTGGACGTTTAAAATAAATATTGACATAATTAAGTGTATATTTAGTTAATTGTAAAAACATTAGCGTTTATAGTGTTGACATTGTTTTATAATAATTTTGGAATTAACATATATGTCGGATGTATTTTACATTGTTCTTGGAATACATTTGAAAATCTGAGAAAACTAATATTCGGCTTGCAAAATTTTGAAATAAAAATCCAACTTTATACGATATTTAGTTTCATCACAATGCCCATATAACATACAATCAAAATAGTTCGAGTGAGAATTTTAGACCATTTAATTAGTCACTTTATTATTACATTGAATCAAATATAATTACAATAGTCCATTTTTTTAAGTAATGATTTTATTAATGATCGTGTACTTGTGCTAGAATCAATATGAATATTCTGAATAAATTAATTTTACTTAATTTTATGGATCTAATTGAAAATGTTCACTGTACAGAAATATTTTATATAAAAAGTGAAATTTTCAAACAAATTGGACGATAAATTCATTATCATATTTTTGTTTTTTTTTTTTTTCGTAAACTTAAAATGTGTCAATGATCAACAAATGATCATTTTGGTTTTATAAATTTAAGCGACATATTTGTATCCAAATGAAATTTTTACAAATAAACTACCATTTGGATACTATTTACTGACGTATTCAAATGTATATAAATCTGCAAATTTAAAGGAAAAATAATTGCAATTGCATTAGTTTTTGTTTTAAATTAATAACATATTGATAATGACAAGTTAATAATATTAAACTTACTGCTCTATATTCTAACAATGATTTTAAATATCATTGCTCACTTCAATAGTTCTAGTTTTTAGTAAAAAAAAAATCATCAAGTAGACATCGATTTGAAAAAGATTTAAAATTTAAAATTATTTTAAATACATATATGTCTGCTGATGTTTTATATTACAATTAATAAATAATTTAGTATGGTCTCAACTGAGCAATAAAAGTAAAGGTTAAAATTTTATAAAATCTTAAACATCTATTTATGTTATTAATTAGTGATGTTTTGTGACTGCTGAAATTAATATTATTATATTATATAAATATTTGTTAAGAAATAACTGATTGTAAAAAAAAATATACAAATCGTTTTTGCCCATTAAAAAGATAAACAACAAAAATGAAAAAACTAAAAACTTACTGTTTGTTTAAAAAATCCAGACTTCTATTTCCATTGAAATATGCAAATGGTAACAACATATTTAATTAGCTTTCTGAAGACAAATTTATGAAACTGAAAATTAGCAAAGGAAGTTAAAAAAATTGGACAACTGAACATTGTTTTTTTATGTTGATTTACAAATTTTTCATAAGATTCAATTTTGAGAATAGATTCTTTAGGTATTTATTTGCAAATCATTTTCGCGAATCTTGATCTTGACACTTATTGCGTTTTAAACATTATTATTGAAGACAGAAAGAAAAAATAAATTTGCATATCAAATAATTTATCAACACCAATTTAAACAACTTCAATGGTTATTATTTATTTACCATTATACATTATTTACTATACATCACATCGATTAAATGTAATCGTACTATTAATAGGTCACCATACATGTATGTAGTATATATATATATATGTATATATATATATATATATATCGAATTGAACATACATACTATATTTTGGTAAAGTTTTTCCATCATCACTCTTCTTCTCAAACGTATTTCTTTCATTGGCCCAAAGCGAAAATTGAATATGCTCCACAGCATATAATTGAATATATTTAATTACAACATTCAACATATCAAATAATAGTCAATAAAATAACAACAGGTATTTTGTTACATTAAATAGTTGATATAAAATTTATTATAACAATATTTTTATTAATTGAATTCATCATACAATAGTACCGATAAATTATATTTGATTCAAAGTAATGCAATTTTTGATTACATACACCATTTAGAATTTCGAACATCTGACAAGTCCTTTGCATACATGACCCAACATCTTTTTCACCATATCTTATACCTGTTGTCAAATATTGAACCAGTAATCGATTGATAAATTCCATCTCATACTATGTGGTTTAGTTATTCACTTTCTACGATGCTGTTTTGTATACTGTGAGGCACAATAAAGTTTTCATGAATTATTTTCCTTAATTTTTATAGACCACCAAAGGTGTATCAGAATTCATTGCCACAAGCAATATTTTGATGTATATGCATAAATATTGAATATTAATTTTCCCTCACAAGTAGCATCTTATGTAATTGTATTGTTTAAATATGGAAAAAAATTCCTATAGTAATGCTAATCACAAACAGCTAATAATATAATTTATGCAGTATCATAAATTATATCTTTCTTGCAAAATTTGCCATTCTTATTCTAACGCGAGTGTCTTTTATTATGAATTATTATGTCAAGCGTAACAACAGAAAACAAAAACCATTCGTTAAATTTTCAATCCTTCTCTCAACAACAATATGCTGATATAGCCAACATTTATAAATAATTTAATACTTTGGAAGATATTCAAGTTATTTAAATTTATGAATCTGACCAAAGCACTGTAATTGGATGATAAAAATTGCTTTTAATATAAATTAATCACAAAATCACTAAATTTAATAGACCATTTTTCTGATCCAATTTCGGGAAGAAAAACAATTCTGTAAATAGCAAAATTGTAAGAATAAGCCAAAAACATAGTGTTGTGAAATATTAATATTATATTTTTGTGATGATTTTAATATTCTCGGAAAAGTACATCTTCAGCTGTGAAACATAAAATATGCAAATCGTGACTTACTTCAAATTATCATAATATTCAATTACCGTTTTAATATAAAATCACTTATATTAATTATTGCACGCGACCTCAATTACTGTTTTATTATTTAGTTATTTTATTTTCTCGTTGGTATAATTATTTTTTTTTTGCACTTTACGAGTACATAGCAATCATTAATAATAAATAAATTAAATAAGAATTTGGAAAATATGGGCAGAGGAACGGAATCGGATTCATTTGCAGATATTAAATATTTATTTTTCAATACGATAGATTCATCCATATGTGAAGGTGATTCCATAGGTAAATGGTATACGAAATGAAGTAAGACTAATCCTTACGTTATGAATGGAATGTGTTCAAATCGCCTTGAGGACGCATTGGGTGGCATTACGATGTTAATTTGCTGTTTTTAATATGCATGTAACATCAAATGTAAACTCAAATGACTTAATATTTAAAATTTGTCAACTGGAAAACTCGATATTTGGTTATTTTTCAAATATTTTTGAAACTGGTGTTCAATTCAAAAAAGTAATGATTCACAAAATTATAGATAATGTATTCAAAACCGATTATTGGTGATAATTTATCATTAAATTTCAATTTTCTTATATCAACAGTCAAATAATGTAAAATCTTAAACAAACCGTGAGCTATAAAAATAATTATTAGTTAGTTTACTCGTATTTATTTTAAAAATGATGTAATTTAAAATGTACCAAACAACAAAATTATAATAAATTGTAATTTTTCATTAAAAACAATCAACTTTTGAGATTGATTTCTTAAACCACACACCAAAGTTAATTAAATATTTTGTTCGAAATTACGTTTACTATCATTTGAGTCACAAATGACGCTTTAGTAATTTAATTATGCATATGTTTTTCTTGAATGAGAATTAAATAAATAAATAAGATTGACAATATTTTCGCAAATTAAAAACATATATATATATATATATATATATATATAGACTTTGGAAAAGCAAACAAAAAATGAACAAAATTTCCAAAAAAACAAAAAAAAAGACTATTTAATGTCTTATGAATATTTATTTAGACTATTGAAAACCATATTTATCATAAAGTATGTAAACATTGGGTATAATCATATATGGATAGAAGATAATAACGTAAATAAAAAAAATCCAAATAATTTTTTATATTAAAATTGTATTGATTTTCATTAGACTTCATTACGTCAATCTGATATTACGATCACCATTATACCGCAACCGATCTAAATCTATCGTTAAATCTATATCTCTTTAGAGCAATAACACAAAATAACTCTAAAAATCAGAATATTCTATTACGATGTTTTTGAACCATTTCAACATTGCTAATACTTATGAGGCAACCAACAATAGAATAAAGGTGGCGAATAGAGTGAGTTAGTAACAACTGGATTTAATTCTTTTGTTTAAAATACGATGTATGTTTGCATATTAGAAACTAAGTTATTTTTTGTTTTACCAATGTGTTAAAATTTTTAGCCAATAAACTTTGTATTTCACGCAGTATATTCAAAACTTATGTAATTTTCGGTTTTGATTTAATGTTATATAACTCGTACATATTTATTAAAAACAGTAAATTAACATTGTATAATGCCAGTCCTATGCACCTTTGTGGTGTTAAGGCACACATGATGATAATGATTTTCTACATGGCTGACATTCATTATATAACCACTCAATAAAAAACAAAAACACAAATTGAGGACATTTTAAATTATAATAACTTTCAACCATTAGGTAAATGTTTCTTACGGATACATTTACGGTCAAAACTTGTATTTCCAGGTACTTATAATTTAATTATCATTATTTTAATATTTAATTAATGAAAATAATGTACTTGAAAATTTGAAATTTTTAATAAAAAAATGTCCATGACAATGTTATCATCATTTATTTCGGGTACCAATATTTTACATAAAATGTTTTATCATAATTGCAAATCAGTAAATTAGTAGTTTCAATGTTTTCTCAAAATAAAAAAAAGATATCACTTCTTTGATAAGTAAAACAATTTAATTACAATATAAAACATGCTATTATCGAGTGCATTTTAATAATAATGCACCATTTCAAACATGCTATTATCAAATAAAGTGCATATAAATACGAGTAGTAAATTTATAGTTTATCACAACAGAACGATTTGTTTTTAACATATAAATAAGAAGGTTATTGATGAAATTCCATTCAAATAATCATATCAATCGTTGATAATTTAATTTCACATAAAACACATTTTTATAAAATGTATTTAGCTCTAGTATAATTGCATTATAGTTTATGTGCTCCTAATAATGTATTATAAAATCATCGCATATTTAATCTCTCTGTCTGGATAACAGAATATAAAAGTAGAATTCTGACATCTGTATCAGAATTCCATAAATTGACAAACATAGTTAATATTTAAAATAAACATATTTCGTAGGAGGAAAAATTAAAGCAAGCACATGAACGAAAAACACAATTAACTAAAAACAGCTTTATGAATTGCAAATTCTGAGTGCGGAAAAAATAGACAAAATCATAGTTAACCGATTTAACATCTGAATAATGCCGTCGACTGGTGCATAATAATTTCGTCTATTATATAGTCAAAATATTTTGTCAGATATATCATCAACACTAGACTTACCCATCTTTACAACATAACATATGATGTCGAAGTAAATCTGATATTGAGAAAATTAAGATCTTATATTCGTTAACTCTATATTCGTCACTCTTTTATCCATTCCAATATTTTCTTCATCAACTGGTATCTGACCTTAGATTTAGTGGCTCAAAGATGAATGGTAAAATGATGGTTTTGTTATCGAAAATTTATTATAACACCATATCTGTTTCGGAAATTCAAACATTCAATTACTTAACAATATTTACTTTTCAATATCGTATATAATTTCACTAAATATAGTGAGAAATTCATGTTTATTTTTTTAAATAATGGAAAAGAATTTTTATTCATTTACATAAAACTTTGTGATTCACTTTTATGTTAGCTATTATTTTTTATTAACGGCCTTCTAATATATCAAATGAATATGATACGATAATATACTATAAAAAATATTTACTCATAAACAATTAATTTTACATTATGGCATTACTGAAATCCATACATATATAATTTTAGAAAAAAAACTCATTTTTAATAATTTAATTAAAAAATTTTAAAGTACATAGTTTAGTAATGCATACTATAAAACTAGTACGGTTCCAAAACATTGTACTCAAAATTGGCGAATAATCTATATTTTACTTTAGACTGTAAAGATTAATGAAATACACAGGTGAATGGATTAATTATCAATTATATAATGAACGATTCAATGTTTCAAATAATGGTATTTTTGGCAACAGCTCATGATAGAATTTGGTCTCGCATGAATTTGTTGAACAGTGATCTAATCAAAATATTAAATATCTTCCTAAGGTTACAATTAATGCGAAAATGAAATATCAGACTCTTGAATCGACTAACATATATGAATTGATATCGGCAGATAGTATTCATATAGTATTCATTTTAACGATATGGCCAACTAATAGAAATTCAAATCACTAAATAACAAAATTCCAATTGAGGTGATTAACCAAAAATAGAAATACATAATGATCTAAATCTATACACAATAAAATATATGAAATTGTTTAGTTTTGTCAATTAGACTAAAATTCTCGTTTTGTTTTCTGCCTATAAAAATCTAAATTCTTAGAATGATCACTATTTATATTTGAAATGAATAATCCACTGTAAGTTACGCCATAAAGCGATCTTGCACATTCCATAAAATATAATAAAATTTGTATAGAGTTTTAAACACATTTTTTATCTAATTATTCATTATTTTATTCAAAAAGAAGGAGTTATCTTTCAAAATTTATTAAATAATTAATTTAAATTAATTCAATGAATTTAAATAGTACATTAACAAATAAAAATTACATATTTTTGAACATAAAAACTTAATTATTTCTAAACAAATACTAATTAAGTACAAAATTTCCAACATTTGTAAAAAAAAAAAAAAAAACAGATAAGTTGTAATTTTATATATTTTATAAAAAATTGGATCACTGTAATTTGTCGATATAATAAAATAACAACTTATAATATTGCGATAAAAAAAAATATTTGAAAAAAAATATATTATCTCTATCGATAATTACACTTTACTCATATATAGGTCGATAAAATGACTTCTTTTTAGAAACGTGCAAATCATCATCGTCATCATCGTCTTTGTATATTTCTTCAAGATTTTAAGCATATATCACTTATGACCAAGTTTCATTGTAGCAATTGTTTAGCACACTACGTAGTTACTAATTTACATTGAATAGCAAACAATATTTTAACTTTTGAGAAAATAGTAGCCAAATTATACACATTTATCATAAATTATTTAAAATTCATCATCATCAAACCACAATTGTTCAGGATCTCTGATCAGCACTTTACTATACATCTAGACACCTTAATGTCCGCCTGAGTCTTCTATATTCCTTGGGATTCCAGTCAAATACGTATTTTGCAATTTCACCGATTGGTCACACGAGTGTATGGTCGCCTCCAGATCTACCACTCTTCTCACAAATTCTCGTTTAATATTTTTTTTTGCCAGACAATTTGTAGTATGTATGTGAGGCAAAAACTTGAATTTTTGACACGATGTTATTTATCACCTTCCAAATTTCATAGCCATTAATTTTAAAGTTACGAATTTTTATTTTTTTTTTTGTTCAATGAGATCTTATATTTCCCTTAGAAATCCGATTTCCTTCAATCGAAACTAACTGTGCTGAAGAAATTCCAGTTTGAATAGTTCTTGAACTCCTTTGTTACATGCATCAACACACAGTCAGTGCAGATCATTTGCGTTTATAAAAACTAATTTAATCTAACTATGATTTCTTGATCATTAAATTTAATTACAATAAAAAGCAAGTAAAAAGTATATAATTTTGTTTCTAGGTTACATTCATAAAAAAAAATGAATGTGATAAAAGTTAGTTAGGTTACATTTATTGCTTTGCATCACTAAATTTATATTATGCTCAACTAAAAATAGTGTACAAAAAATAAAAAAAAATAATTTGCTAGAATATGATTTTCTTTGTCCATTATTTGCTCGTTAATAATCAGTTTATACGATAATATTGAAACTAACGACATTTATTAAAATCCATAACATTCATAACAATAATTATTTCATACTTTAAAGTCATAATTTCATTTTTAACAAATTCTATGTTTGTCTCCGACACTTAAATCTAAGTTTTAAATATAAACTACGACTAAACTATTGATCATATTTAAGATCAATTATAGATGATAAAATTATTGATAAATACATAAATATTTTAATAATAAAATTCATCAATTTTTGCTAATTCCACACCGAATACTCTTGCGAGCTATAATTTTGAAAAAAGGCGCGCGGATCGATCTGATTAAATTAAAATTCAAAATCAAAAATAAAAATTTATATCACAAAAGACTAAAATCAATAATTTGCATCTTATAATTACAAAAATTTATGGCTGACAACTTATCGTGCTTAAGGTACTTAAAGTACTAAGCATAATTTGTATTTTTAAGGGAGTTGTGCAGCAAGGGCTGTTTAAAATTGAACTGTGAATTATAGTGTTAAATATAAAATTATCGATAATGTAATTTTTTTTTTTTTTTTGATACATTCATTTTAAAGTTTTTATGATAATTTCCACTAAAATAATTCTAATTATTTTAAAACATTAAATTTCAATCAGTGTTTGTTATCACTTGATGTATTTCATGAGGTCATACAAAATTGTCGATTAACTCTCTGATTACATTAAAATTTCTAAATTGATTTACAATTTATATATTCATATTAATGCCGTATTTATTTGCCGTTGGTTTGCAAAAAATTAATTGCATGAAATTCAAATTAAATACTTTTATATTCCATATATGAGTAAATTATAAAAAAAAAATTTAAATTGTTATTACCCTATTCAAAATTACAATTTTCGGTTAAATACCTTCACTATTGAAATTATATTTACATAAATTATGTTGTATTATGTACATATATATATATATATATATATATATTGTATACAAGTTATGTGTATTACAAAGTCATTCATACGAAACAAAATTAATGATTAAAAATCTAATATGTAAGTCGCAAAAAACCTCGACACTGACATTCAATGAAATCTGCGGTAGTTTTCCGTCCACTTATATACAATATACTCACTTGTATTATGTAATTTGCATAATTCATTAGTGATAATAAATGCATTATTTCATAATGTCGTATAAATATGGAATTTTACACGTATTTAATATGTATACGTTGTAAGTAATAAATGCATGTTTAACGTGATTGACTTACTCGTTAAGTGCATAATTTATTTTTTTATTTGATTTATTATATTTATATAGTGAGATTATTGCAATATTAATCGCAAAATTGCACAAATATAGTATATTGCTTACTAAATGCATTAAAAATTATTACAATATTATTCTTCCTTATATGCATGAAGTAGTACCAATACCAACCATCGTATTCGATCTTTTAACTTAAATGCATGATTTTATGTTAATCTTCAAATGAATATAATAACAATCAATTCTTAATAAAATTATTTCACAGTTTTCTCGAATATTTACACACATATTATTGAGTCACGATCATGTTACAAGAATGAACATATATTTTGCCATCGAACTTCCAATGATATCACTTAAGTGTTAATATATGGATTGAGTGATCCGTCTTTAAATCAAATGTAGATAAATTTTGCATTGATTAAGCTATCTATTTGCGAAATAGAATAAAATGACCAACTAAGGTTGCACAACTTTAGGCAAACACCTTCTCGCGACTACAATACGATTACAATATAAATTTTAATTTTATGGTGTGTAATCGTGACTGAAAATATAGTTTTTATTGTCTTGTTTTATTTATGAACATATGGTCAATCACCTTCTCCGAAATTTAACTGTGACCATAGATATGACCGAATTATGCAAATGTTTAACCGATCAATTATATACTTTACACTATGTTTTAAACTAATATGGTTCTTCGGTTAACATTAAATGTTATTGTTGTACGTATGTAAGGATAAATTAAGATCATTATATACTGATCTATAGACTTTTGTGGCATACATGTTAATAAGATGCTAATGATGATGATGATCCAATCAATATTAAAATCAATAATAAAAATAATAATATTATAATTTTTTTTTTTTTATTTTCAGAGCACTTATAACGACGAACGGCGTTAAATTGAACAATTACGTTAATTAAATAAATTAATTTTTTTTTTTTTGTTTGCCACATTATATTTTTATATCTGTGATTTTCATTAATAATATTGCTGTGATTATATTCAGATTTAGTTAAAATAATTATACATAGTTTTATTTAGAAATTAGTTAAGTAAATAAAAAATAAAAGTTCACAAAATGACAGTTACAAAAGATATTGTGAGTGGAGAAAAGAATCATCCAGATGACAATGCAATCGAAGCACCTAAAGGTAAAAATTTATAGAAAAATGTTCATTATTTTTATGTATTTTATGTTTAATATCTATCATCATAATAACTTTTATGTCTTAATGGCGCTATAGGTTAGCATTTCACTACTTTTAGTATTCGAAGAATTCTGAACTATATGGAATTTATCAAAAAAAAAAAAAAAAAACGTTGTCCAATTAGAAGAAGGAGAAAATAATGCATAGCAGAGCAATACACTTTATATTTTGTCCATTCACTGATTTAAAACACATGTTCCGCATTTATGTTTAAAATTGTTAAAACTGTTCTTAATAAGATAATCATATAATCAAAATATTTGCTTGATGCTCCTTTTGTAAATTCAAAAATTATCTGTTATTTTATTTCTCAAATATTTAAAACTTTTTTTAATATGTAAATCGTATAACCTCCCATGACACTCAATCGTCTATCTATTAATTTCATAAATGCGAATATTAATGAAAATAAATATAAAAAAAAATAGTTTATAATTATTTGGCAGGGAATATGTTTTTGTAAAATCCAATACAATTCCAATTCATGGAAAAAAGCGAAAAAAGAAAGAAACCTTGGAATTCGTTTTTCTATCATCAGCAACGTTTGAAACACCAAAAAATAGTGATAGTTTGCTTCTTTTTTTCCTTTTTTTTCTTCTTCTTGTTGTATTAAATTAACTTTAATTATTTAGTCTTCAATTTAAAATTTTAAAATTGTATGCAACAACAGGTGTGCTGATACATATGTACTGCATGTTTTTGCATTGATTTTTAGATATTATAATAAAAAAACCATCACAAAGAAGTTTGAATATATTTTTTAATATGCTGGTTTTCATTAGTTGAGGATAAGATTACATAGTATAATATAAAAGATGTATTTTTTTTTTGTTAAATCTACTATAATAGTGAACCCTGTGGTGACCAATTATGAAGTATGGCTTTAACTAATAGCTGAGATTGTGGTATGACTTGTTCGGTATGACTGAGTGAAAAGTCATCATCACAATAAGATACAATGTAACTAATTTATGAATTAATTTATTCAACTATTCAAATTTGTAAACGTATATATAATTGTAGTAATTGATTTTATGTTTATTGGGCTGGTGCCAGTTTAAAAGGCTGGTACCAGTTTAAAAGGCTGGTACCAGTGGAATGGGTTAGGGTGAATGCCAGAGATCGTGAAAAATGGCGGTTATTCGTTGACACCCTATACTGCTGCGTGGAGAGTAAAGTTGTTTCAGTTGACATTTATTATTAACGTAAATATAACTATTATATGCTTTAAGATTAACGTTCATGATTAGTATATTTCTAATTATTTATGATTTTCAAATAAAACACTACGATTGCTATATTGTTTAAATTACGACAACTTCCCAACAATTACGTATATTGTTATTTATTTCAGTATGTGATAATTTAGACAAATGTAAAAAATAATATCTAACTATAGTATTGTGCATAAATTCTTTAAAAACTTTAATTTTCGAAATGTAAATCAAAGATTACATTATTCTTTACCCATCAATGACTTATACATGGGCCTTGCAAATTTCTTTTTGCTAATATGCATGTTACACCAAATGTGAATTCAAATAACTGAATAATTCAAATTTACCAACTGCAGAACATTAATCATAATTACATATTTGAATTGTTCAGAAGGATGGTGCATACAACTTCTGCGCTTCCTCCGGTATGTTGTTCAGATGTATTTTCAATCAGTTGATAAACATGACATTTACACCCATCTTTTTAACCTCGATCATATGTCATTTACTAACATATATCGTGATAATAGTATTTCACTCCATTCGTCACCAAGTCACAGACACCTACATAAATATATTTATTTTTTAAACAATTGTTTTGCTTTTCTTTATTTTTTTCAACAAGTGACGAAATCCTTGTTGTATATATTAGCTGTTTTATTAATATGAACAAAACGTGCTATACATACAAAATATATATATTAACTTGAACTTTGTTTAATATGCAAATTTTTTATGAGGATATCTTTTGAGGATATTGCTCTTTCAATAACAATTAATCATACTTAATAAATACTCGTCTATAACAAATTACAATAATATAGTTTTATACAGTAGCAGACAGGGATAGATGAGAGTAGGTAGGTGTTGTGTGAGTAGAACAAGAATAAGTAGAAAGTTGTCTAAAACTACTAAATAATTAAGTGATTGGCATTATTTAAGATTATGAAGTGTGAGATGTTATTGAAGGTTTACAAAAAGCTTTAACATTAGATACCAAAAATATTCATAAAGACTTAGAAACTTTCTAAATGATTAGATTATTAAAAAGTTTAAATTTTATTTATGTTTTCTAAAAGCTTATTACAAATTTCTTTTAAAATTTTCAAAATTATTAACGTCTTCAGTTTTCTTTTGGTTTAACAAATTAAGCAGCTATTTTTTGAATTTATTTAACTTATCCGGAATTAGCTTACAGAATTACTTTAATTAGCTTTGCAATAAGATACAAAGTAATAGTTTTGTATTCAGTGTTGAGTTTTGAATAATTTCTGTGAATTGTCAATGGGAATTATTTGCTTTTAAAATTTATGGCTTATTAAAGTTAAATTTAAAAGTTTTATTTAACATTTGTTAATCTCTTTGTATTTACAATATTTAATTATCCATTTTGTCGTTTTATTTAACTTTTATCTGAAATTAGCTCTCAGGAATACTTTTATTAGGATAAAAATTTGCGACTTGGAGTCTATATTGAGCTTTCAAAGCTCTTTAATTAATTCTATTGCTAATGGATTATTGGCCCTAAAACTTAAAAATAAGTTTAAATGTTGTTTTTTAACAATTCTTAATCTCCATGTATGTACAGTATTTAATTCTTACTATTTTATCGTTTTATTCAACTCATGTCTGAAATTAGCTTTTAGAAATACTATTATTAAGATAATAAGCTACTTTCTAGAGTCTGAGTTCAGCATTAAAAGAACTCTGAATAATCTCTCTGAATTGTAAATGATTTCTAAAATATATTTAATACCTTTGTCACCGTTACTACTATATATGATTAAATATTGCTATTTATTTGCAATTATTTACATTTGTGCGATATATTACATAATTTACTACCATATATAATAGAAAATGATTGCCTATTTAATATTATAAAGATATTAACGATGAAAACGTTTGAATATGTTAATTTATTATTTCCCTTTTCAGCTACAAGTATATAATCATTTGAGTCTTAAAATTTTGTATTGAGAACATATTATGGACTATTATTCATTCATTGTGGGTGCATTAACAGCACTTGCTTATAGTAAATAATAATTCAATTGTTAAATGTTTTAATATAAATTTGATGTGGTTACTGTGTATATTTAGTAAACAAATTTTCACATCATTTATTTAATCATCAATTATTGTGGCAATAATAAATTGCACAATGATACTTTATGTATTCATAATAATTTTAAATTTAAATACATTTTTACCTGTTTTATAGTACGAATGCAAATTGTATAAAATTTAGAGAATAACAGATTTGATTCGTACACTTAAATAATGATTGTCGATTTCAAAATCTAGGATCTTGAATAAGTGCACATGCATTATGATTGTAAGTTTCTAATATACAATCAGAATTTCAAACACATTGAATCAACCAAATGAAAATCATAAAATTTGGCCAAATTTATGATGAATTTTCAATTTCCGAATTTACTTGTTTACACAATGCATTTCTCATGGATTTTAATATCAGAGCTCGGCTATTACATTTAGACGGCAATAAACGATACCTTAGCAGATTTCACATAAATAAAGCGCATTAGAAATCCATTAGTAATAAAAAATGGAAACAAAGTCAAGTGTGAAAAATTGAAAAATCAGTATGGTCCAATTTATGCATTTTTTTTTCAAGTAAAAAGCTTCGAATCAGAATTGTGTCTATTAATGGAATAAATAAAAATAATCTCAGAAACAATATTTCTTATTCAATATATTAAAAATACAACCACAATTTTTTGAATATCATACAAAAAAAAATCATAGAATTTGATCAAATTAATGATGAATTTTTCACAAATTTACTTGCATTTCCCATGATTTTTAGGAATAAAAAATACATTCAATTTATTCAGAGCTCGGAAATACCCTTAGACGAAAAGAGATGTACCCTGACTAGAAATCATATAAATATACTGCCTTTGAGAACACCCAGAAATCAAAAGTGGAAGCAAAGTCGAGTGGAGTGAGAAATTTTTTTTTCTGACGTCAAATTTTAATGGAAAATAACTGATACAAGTTTGATCGATATGAAGAAAATACCTGATTTAAAATCATCAATCCATTAATTATTTGTGGTTGTCATGGTGTACATCATTAAGTTATCATACAAGAGCAAATCTATATAGGCTTCAAATTTCAAAACTGCGATATCCAGCCAGAATTTGCTACAGTTTAAATAAACAGGCCCGTTATGATTGTTGAACTGAATTACATTTAATTATTCAATAAAATAAATCATATCTTAGTACTATTTCAGAATAATATTCTATGGGTGCTCATTTGGCACTTGTTTTCTTTTAATTGTTTTGATAATTCGTAAAACATTATGTTCTGCATTTCCATAGATTTTCAATTGATATAGTTCCTTCTAACAAAATATGCATATATATACACCTACAAGTGTATACTATTTAAAATTTCAATTAATTTTGATAAAGAAAACCTTGAAGATTATTAATTGAACATTAACATTCAGAATATGCCTGCCTCCATCCATATATAATATACGAGTTGTATGTGGCTATTATAATATGAAATATTATACTTAATACTTGCATAATGAATACAAATTGAAAACTAATAACGTACTCTTATTGATAGACTAACTTTTTTTTATTTTTTAAATTATCTTATTTGCACTTTCCGGAAAAGCACATGAAAGTCATTGTAATTTTTTTTTATTTCTTCGATAAAAATCACGTCAACTAAAGATATTAAAATTCTAATATTAATAATTGACGTATTTTTTATAAGATCAAATGCATGTTTTGAATTCCGACATAAGTATAAATATGTCACTATGAGACATCAGTTTGACAGGTATTATGTTGCAGTTCATCAAATTAATTCAAACAAAACGTCCCAAATTCAACAAATGTGTAACTCAAAATGTTTAGTCTTAAACAACAATATATGCCAACAATTTTTACCCTTAAAAGATATTTAAAATTTAGCATAATCTACCAGGCAAACATAATTGTAAACCAAAAAAAAAAATTTCAAATTTTCAAACAAAACACCTAATTTTTCTCAATAATTAGCCTTATGAATTAAGGCTTCATAATACATTAAAAGTAAAATAAACCATTTTTACGTCCTAGTAAAATATCTGTATCTATTTCAAAATTACCAAATTTGTAACAGGCCAGCAGAATATATATTTTATTTGCAATACAATATTTTACGTAAACAAAAACTTTTATTGATTAACATTTTTGTTTGTAATTTATAGTATATTCTTGTGAGGCCCGGTCATCGAAATAAACCTACTAAAATTAAATTTTAGGTCAGGGTTTCTGATTTAAAATTAAAATGATTTGCTTATATATTTTTAAAAATTTAATGAACTTTATACGTCCTAACAAAATATCCCAAATTCAACAAATGTGTAACAGGCGAACAGAAATATAAACCTTTTAATGTTTAGTTGTAAACAACAACATACGCCAACAATTTTTACCCTTAAAAGATATTTAAAATTTAGCATAATCTACCAGGCAAACATAATTGTAAACCAAAAAA
>JANSTX010056165.1:26333-44406 GCA_027564355.1 Penthetria funebris
TGAAGACGCGAATACATCCCACAGTCCGAATAACATTTCACAATCAAAGGACAGCACCCTAGGTCAGGGTATGAAGCTTTCCAATTTAAGTTATAGGATACTTATGGCCTGGTAAACCATTTCGAAAAACTCAAAATGAGTACATTTTACAAAATAAAGTTTTAGTACCCTTTAGATCATTCATCTACTCGGAACTTCGTTCCCAATGCCTAAAAACTATATTGGAATATTCGCTGGTATGTGATTATATCAGATAATGGTGCATTCAAGTTCAGTGTTCGTTTAATAGTTTCTCTGCAACCAGATTATGCAACTATACAGTCTGTTAAAATATTATACAACGGCATAAGATCTAGTATTAGTTCTAAAGTTAGCTTACATAGGTTTCTGCTTCATATCATTGGAAATTCCAAATTATTGGAAAAACGAAAAAAACTAAAAGAGTACTACAACAAATAGAGTCCGCTATCTGAAGATACACACATATTTTTATTGGATGATGTTAATAAATTTAAAATTTAAATACACAAATAATAAATGAACGTAAACTTACCAACCATGACAAATATTTTCTGTTATAAAAACTCCACCTTTTTGAAGATTTTGTGTACATTCAAAATTATCGGCAAATGGATTCGGTTTTAATAATAGATCATCATCAGATGGTCCAACATATAATGACTTCAATTTTTTTGTTTTAATTTGAATATTATTATTTAAAATTTAAAAAAATGAAAATATTTATTAAAAAATTACTTTTAAATCAGCTGGTAATAAACGCTTTAACGTATAACCAACTTCACTATTCATAAACATTGCTAAATTCTGCCATAATTCCATTTCCATTTGATTGGAAGTTTTGCTTTTTTCAATTTTTGTCTTTTCACTTTCAACATTTAATTTAATTGCTAATTTATGAAAAACCAAAAATATCAATTCAATTGTAGAAATAATAGTTTCCCTATATAAGAGGATATATAGTAATAGTGAAATAAGAACGTCGATCGGCCTGATATCTATATATATCTTCAATTGGAATTACACATTTTTTTAAAATAATATATATAAATCAGCAACTTAACCTGAACGTCACAAGGATGTAAAAGGCGGAATTAGGATGTTAATTACCATTTCATACAAATACAATTTATTTAATATCAATCAAAAACTACATTAGATTCAAATATATACTGCGAAAAAATTTAGTTGATCGGTCAAATATTGGAATATGTCGGTAATAATGTGCAAAGCCAAATCTATCTATATATTTTATAGTATGACATTCATTTACTAAGTCTACTAATACTACATCAAGACCTATAATTTCACAATCACAAGTCATAGAATTGACGTATAATGTGATCGTGTCTACGGGTGATACAGCTAAAATCGATAACCATAGGTTGAGTAACTTCAAGTTATTAGTCGCTAAGCTCAATCCATTCATGTTAACCGAATTAAAATACTCTCAACGTATACACATACTGAAAACAGAAGTGTTAACAACGCAGATGAACGATATTTTCTTTTTCCAGCAAAATATTCATTTAGTGGTTACTTGAAGATTAAACTTATTTATAAACCTAAAATTTCTTACTAATTATTTGTTAAAAATTACGTTTAATATTTACCATCAAGTTTCTCTGCAAGTAATTTATTCCATAATCTACGTAAATTCGATGCTTTTAATAATAAAGTTTGACCCGTTTCATGAAATGGAAAGTCTAGACATATCCAAGAATCACAAATTATTCTAATAATGTACAAAAGAGTAAAAATTATAGACCATCAATAAAAATTAAGAAAAAAAAAATAATTATCTAGAATTTTACCTAGAACAAGTTGAATTTGTTTCAATTGAATGAGCAAATAACAATAATGTTTGTGCTGCAGGCATTCTCAAAGTATTCATTAGATACGGTTTTGTTGTTTCTAAAAGTGATCTGGATGGATATACATAAAACATTAGATATCAGAATACAAGAATGTAATTAAATTAATTATGAGGTTTGAACAAAAATATATGTGAGTGTAATAACTTTTATTGATTTGTAGGTACGCGGTCAGTTAACATGGGTAAAGTGAAATTATGAACATGGGTTACGTAATTCTATTATAAAAATTATTTTATTATTTACTGCAAATATAGAAAACCAAAATTTGACACTTTATACAATTTGAAAGTTTTATGTTTAATGTGGAAGTGAAGAGTAGAATTATTAGTGCTATCACATATATTCAACAACACTCGCATTAGACTAGTGTATTATTTAACTGTTTTAATTAATCCATAAATCATACGACCACAACATCGGAAACAATAAAACAGCAAAGAATTCTAATAGATTTTATAAAGAATATTCCAAATATCATAAATCATAGAATAAAATGTTACTCACATACATTTTGATGATCAAATCATAATTTATTAATTTGAAAAAACAAAAAATAAAAGATAAGACATACAAATAACATAATAATTGATGCCTGGAACTGAGTGGCAATTTTGATTTATATGGTCCTGATTTCTCTATAATTTCTGGTTCAGTTAATTGTAAAATTTGTGGATTATTAGCAAAATAACCCATTGGATGTAAACAAGCAAATGGTTTCTTGTGTGTATGATAAAATTGTTGACTTGCTGACTAAAAATGTGTATATACGCAAATTCATTTTAAATTAAAAACACTTAGCTGCATTCAGTTTAATTTGAATTACCTTAATATAATTAAATTCATCAGAAATAGCAATTTGTGGATATAATCCGCTGACTAAAATTAGTTTTAATGTCATAAGGTCCCTGTAACTACAAGCAGTCGCCCCATTAAGTAAATTCTATAAAATAAAATAATTTAGTCAGAAGCTCAGTTGATTTTGCTATATGAAATATGGACCAATTAAAAAAATTGCATTTACAAGCAACGTGCAAAATGTCGTACTTATACTATTAAAATTAAATGTTATAGACAACGAATTTGCATTGCAGACTATGAAAATTAATTAATTGATACATAAAAAATTATAATATTTACATTCATTTTAGAAGAATCATGAGTTAATCTAAAATCAACATCCCTAATATCAATTTCATTATCGTTTCCTTCATTATCTTCTGCACCCCATGGATCAGATTTTAATAATTTACGTTTTTTCGGTGCTTCTAATTTATGAGCACGTTTCATATCTTTTAATTGTCTCAATTCACCATGACGTACGGCCCGTTCACCACTACTCATTTCACCTATGTCATTCACCTCGGCCAATCCACAATCCTTTAATAAATCTTGAAATTGATTTCGAAGTTTCGTTATTTCATAGAAACGTTGTTCTTCTAAACCTCTACGACGACACCATTGCTTTGAATTCTCTACATATTCGTGTCGATTAAATTTTGCTTGTTTTATTTCAAGCCATTCTTTGTATGCATTTAAAATTGTTATTGGATCACCATGATCAGATTCAAGATCTTTTCTAGCTCTCTACACAAGTATATATGTATAATATTAAAATAAATCAAGAATAATATTTGAATATAAATTAACTTTACTTCACATTCATGATCACGATAGGCCCGATTTGTAAATGGTGATTGTATGCTTAAGGCTGCAGCCATAGTTAGAACTGGTTGTAATTGTCTAAATACACAACCCATTAAAAGCATTTTACCAATTGAAATATCAACAGGTAAACGTGACAATGTTTGGCCAAGAGGTGTTAATTTTTCGTCAATTGTTAATGCATCCTAAATCATGTTATTGGTACATTATTGATTAATTTAGTAACTATCGTATTAAGTATGAGTATATGAGTTAAACATTCCAAACATTTATTTTAATAGATTTAAATTTGAAGTGTGTGAACACCATAAAATCCTAGGGTTCTACATTACGCAGTTAAGATTGTTTCGCGTGAATATGCGACTAATTGTTGTATGAATAAGTACAGTACAACTATTATGACATTAATAAAAATAAAACTTTGTCATAAAAAAAATACTCAAGGTCTAGTTAATTAAAAACAGGAAATAGCTTCTCCAATTGAATTCTATCTAGGGACGATTTCAACATCATCATCTGAATCTTTACGCCTCGAGAGCGCATAGGGCGGCATTACGATGTTAATTTGGCGTTTCAAATATGCATGTAATATCAAATTTAAACTTAAATAACTTGTAAAAATTGCCAACTGAAAAATATAGGATCAATCATAATTATCCAGTTATATATTTGAATAGCGTGGTGCATAAATCCTCAGCTACCTAGTTTGGTGTTGAGTTATTTTTTCAGCCAGTCGACAAACACTACATTAGCACTATCTTTTTAACCTCGATCACACCATTACTGACATATACCGTGATCGAGTTATCGGTGACACCGCGTGGTGTTAAAGATTAGTTGGGTAACCTCAATGATAGTCGGCCACTCCATTCGTCAACTAGGGATGGTTTGCTGATCTCAAATGGGATTCAGCAAAAATGGATTGAATACTTTCCAGAGCTATTCAATAGAGCTGAATACTCTAAACAAATTTATAACTATTATTGTGCAGAATCAGTTCACTTTTAATACCATGTATTCATAGTGAACAGGATGGTTTCAGGCCTGGTAAGTATTCACATATCAAAACATTAAGAATTGGATAATCAGTTGAACGTCGAACATTATTTGTATATGTTAGTTGCCGACTTCAAACAGGCATTCAATAGTATTGATCGTCGTATGATGTGAACAATTCTAGAAAGTTATGGAATACCGTCTAAACACATTCGAGTATAAAATGAAGATGTATACTGTCACCGCTATTGTTAATATAAATATTTATGATGCATAAAGAAATATGTAAATATTATAAGTTTAATTTAATTACAATATGTTCAGTGCGACGAAGATGATGCATTCTCTGCACACGGCATTTCTTAAATAATTTCTAATAAGTACAATTTTTTGATATAGAAACCTATGTACAGAAAGTCTAACATTATTACCCTTAAGAAAAATTAATAACCAATGAGATGTGCTACGAAAATGATTCTATGGTACAAATCTTAATTGATATAAATTTTTAAAATCACGATGAAATAAATGTCTGGAAAAACGTTTATACCCTGATAAAATATTACAAAAATATTCAATTAAATAATAAACTGTGATAATAGTTACATGTTGTTTCAAGGATAAAATTGCATTTTCAATACTCTCTGATGGGGGTGATTCAATAAATGGAAATAATCTAGCATTTGGTAAACCCATTGATATCATTTGTAATAATAAAGACTCTAATGGTACTCTATGAATTTCAGCTGTAGCATATGCTTCCAATGATTCATAATTTTTTTCCGAAAACAGTCGATAACAAACACCCGGTCCAGTTCTACCAGCACGTCCTTTCCTCTGTTCTGCCGAAGCTTTAGATATCCAAAATTCTTTAAGACGTTGCATTTTAGATAAAGGATCATAGCTCATTTCTTTTACCTAATTATACACAATTATATATATATTTTGTTTGTTTTAATATATTGAGATAATTTAGCACTAACTTTTCCAGAATCAACAACAAAACGTATACCATCAATGGTTACAGATGTTTCGGCAATATTAGTTGAAACAATACATTTTCGCATACCATCCGGAGCGTAATCAAAAACCTATATATAGATGTATATTAGAAAATGAAATTATGTTGGTAATAGGGGAAGAAAAATAAATTATGAACTTTATCTTGATCTGCAATTGACAAAGTACTGTGTAATGGTAAAATGATCCAATTCGTATTTTTATCCGAATATTCTTTGGCCGCATCTATTATCGTAGTTATCTCATTGAGACCGCTCATGAATATTAATAAGTCACCCTTTTCAGTTTCTACAAAAATAAATATGCATATGTTGGATGGATTATTTCAATTGCTAAATTTTTCAAAACTAATATTTAATATACTTGGGTATTTATTATCAATCAATTGCATAATTTGAATATACGGTTCAGGATTTAAACGTTCTGTTTTCGTTCGTCTATTTTGTTCAGCCGAATCTTGAACTTGTGGCATATAATGTAATTTAATTGGATATAATCGTCCAGGAACTTCAATAATACGTACGTTTTCGTCAGCAAAATAATCACTAAATAATTTTATATTTATCGTTGCCGACATGAGTATCAATTTTAAATTTGGACGACCTTTTAATAGACATTTGGCAATACCAAGAAGAAAATCACCATGTAAATGTCTCTCATGAACTTCATCTAATACTAAGACATCATACTGTGATAAATATGTTTCAGTTGATAACTATAATTATATTTAATTATTTACTATTATTTATATAATGTAGACACATAAATGTTATATATAGTGAACTCAAAATGTCTTATATCATAAGTAACAATAGAGGTTATATGGAATTACCAGATAGTATCGTGATTTGTATAAAGCTTGTTGTCAAATAAAGTGATGCAAAAAGACCGCAAAACAATAACTCATTTGACTGCCACGTCATAGTTAGATTCAGTCGAAGATCGAGCCAAAGAAAAATAAATGAACAAACTCGCTTCATGGTATTCAATAGGTGTGATACATTTATCAACAGGGATTGTGTCCGAATTGGTTTTGTCAGAAGTAGCCGGTCAGATAATGAAATATTGTTTAAAATTTAATGTACAGAAACATTCTTCAAAATAAAAATAAAAAAACTTGTTTACCATTCACACTTTTTGTTTTATTTCAATTTAATAAGCATTGTATCACGCTTAATGAACGACATCACGCTTAATGAAAGACATCACCCTACATGACTTGCGATGAAAAATGGATTCACTACAATAATCCGAAATGCAAAAAATCATAGGTCAAGTCCGACCAACCAACAACATCAAAACAAAAATAAAAAGGTTCCAAGCTCATGATTTGTATTATGAGCAGCTTCAACCTACCGAACCAATCACAGCCGAGCACTGAAAGAGCAATTTGAGCACAGATATAAGATACACTGTATTTTCAGCATTACAATGCTGGACCACATGTCCCAAATAAGAATTATATCACCATATAATCTGGAAAGCACACATTCCTTCTACATAACTACCATAATATACATCAATTTCGCTATATAGTTCTCAAATATCAACAATATATGTACAAACCTGTCTAAGAAGTAAACCTTCGGTTATAAACAGAATTTTAGTTCTTGAACTTTTATTACGTTCAAATCTTATTTGATAACCAACTTCAGTTCCATACTCACACAACATTTCGTGTGACACACGCTTTGATAATGATATGCAAGCAATTCTTCTTGGCTGGGTACATGCTAATGTTTTTAATTTAAAAAAATATATATATATTTTTAGTTTAGAGAACAAATAAGGAAATATTGAAACAGTTTCTCTAATCCATACCGACACTTTGAAATCCTGCATGATATAAATACTGAGGAATTTGAGTTGATTTACCACAGCCCGTATCACCAGCTATTAAAACAACTTGTTCCGATTTAATTGCATTTATAATTTCGTCACGATATTGTGCAACCGGTAAATTTGCTTGAGTTTTTCTTAATTTTTTTAATTTCATAAATTTTTCCTTTTGTTTAAAATCTAAATAATGTACAATTATTTGCAAAAATTGTCTAACTTTAAGTTCCGTAATTTTTGTCGAACGCTCATAAGTCGACAGACGACTGTACAGTTCGTCAAAGGGAATTGCTAAATTAATATTTGTATTATATAATTTATTATATATTTTTGGAATTAATCTATTTTTAGAATCATTAATATCATCAGTATCTTTGATGGTAATTCCAAATTCATTTGGATTCGTTAAAATGCATTGACCACTTTTTTTCAATGTTTTCTCATATTTACTGACAAATAACCAAAAATCCTTTTCATCATCGACAAGATGATCTCGTCCACTATAGCCCATTAAAATTCGGTTCAAATCATATTTATGATCAAGAAATGAAAAATTTATTAAATTTGTTATTTCTTCAATTGGTGGTGATTTTTCGTGTGATGAATTACACTTTTGTGATGATCCACCATGACGGTATTTGTTGATCTTTTCATATTTGTCCTATATTATAATTTATTTAAATATAAAAAGTAATAATTAATTAGGTACTTACATTTTGTAGAAATTACGTATTATATTTACATTTGATCCTGAATGATGTTGTTCATTTCTTTTATAATATCGATTAGTTTCGTCATCGGCAAAATGTTTACGCTTTTTATATTGTTTGTCCATATCAAAGTAATACCTGCATAGAAAAAAGATAAAAATATTGGTAAATAAACCGAACATTTTGGATACCAAAGATATTATTATATTAATGTTTGAATGGGCACCGTATGTAATTCCAGTTATTCAAATGCACGGCCGGTCATCCAAAGGTTGTTACTGAAAATTTTTAATATTTGATATCAGATATTAATAACAAGCGCAAAAAACCATTTTGATAGTCAATATTGAAAAAAGTGCGGTCAGATCAAGTGAAGATAATACCAGAAGTTAAAAAGAAGACATCGAAACTTTATTTTCACCGACAATGGTATATCGTTTAGAATGTTGGACTTCCAAAAGTAACCTACAGTATGCGAAATTTTAAATATAGAAAATCTTATTGTATAGTAAATTTTGGCGAAAAAACATACAGATTTTTTATATTATCAATATTATATGGTTACTGATCTTCGCTAGCATGTAAATTTAGACCATCTCGAAATATAATCTAATAATAAAACCATGGGAATGTAGTTAAACACTACTGCTGAGAATCGAAAAAGTTGTTCCATGTATGTTCATTTGGCTGTGTCTAAGCCTGCCCGTCTGTGCTTCTGTCCTTCTGTGCTGCTATCCGTATTTATTTCAGCCTTTCTGTAATTATGTGCATCTGTGAGTCTCTCTGTCCGTCTGTATTTTTTTGTCAAATTTTAAATGTTGCATAAAAATTGTACCAGTATTTAAAATTATAGTCACATTCAATTTGAACTCAACCAAATTAATTTGTCTAGTGTTATTTAAATTTAAAATTTATTCAAAATTAAATAAAGATCTCTTTAAATTTGCATTCAGTTTAATTTAAGATATCAATAAGATATCATTCACAACAAACTTGTTTACTATTATTTAATTATGTTGTTTTATACTAAATTAACTATGCTATCATTACTAATATATTTGAAAAGTGTCAATTCTTCGTCGAATAAAAATGAATCCATTGTCATTATTGGTGCTGGAAGTTCTGGAATTGCAGCAGCAACAAAGTTGTATGAAAATGGATATACGAATATAATTATATTAGAATATGAGAATAGAATTGGTGGTAGAATTAATACACAAGAATTTGGTGATAATGTGATAGAGTTAGGTGCTCAATGGTGAGTATGAATAGTTACAAATTATGTAGTAAATATCTCGAAAAGAATCCAAATAACAGATTTATTAATCTTTATATTTTTTACTACTATTAAAGGTGTCATGGTATGGAAAATAATGTTGTTTACGAATTAGCATTACCATTAGACATCTTAGACACAAATAACACTTTTGATTCTACGCAAATGCAATATATTGAATCAAATGGTAATGTGTTTCCACAAAATATTGCAACAGATATACAGAATTTATTTATTCAGCTATTAGATAGTAAAGAACTTGCAGCTGATCCAGGTCCTCTAGCAGAATTTTTCCATTCAAGGTATGTTACAAATTCAGAATTGTTATGTCCAAAAGTAATGGCTTGGACAATGAGAAAATTAAAAGCATTACGTTACCACCGTCTATCGACAAATTACTACCTAACTGTGTGAAAGTCTTTAATGTGAACTATTATTTCTTACTAGTCTCCAATTACAGCCGCATGGATGTTTTTGATTAAGTTAGCAAGAGTATACTGTGAACACGATCAAGATCCTCAAGTTGATTGATTTGATCTCATAACATATAGTTCATTAATTTAAATGGTATTTCACACTTGTTTAAAATGTACGAACTAGCATATATAATGCACTTGATTGATTGTTCGACATAATGTGTTTGTATGATCCGTGCATGATCTACTTATTAAAAACCCAGCCTGATCTTATTCAGACCCAAAAATTAACTACTGTTATTGTAAATCATTATTGCATCTAACAACCTCGTTTAGGTGATGCACCAGATTTCACACATACTTAACATACCCTTTTCCGGCACCTTGATTTTTCGCTCAACTTCCTTTCGCTCCGAATACTATTGAAAAACCAGAATTTACGAATAATATGGGGATGTTGTGCAATCAATAATTAGTATTTCAGGCGTAATATTATGAGAGGCGACTGATTTGTCGCATTTTAAATATTGCAATGCGGTTTTCAATTTAAAGGCGTATTCAGAATTTCGATAAACAACCCGATTAATTTATTCCGCACTTTTCGGTATAATTTCTTATCAGACACTACGCTTGATAGTTTATTTTGCGCGCTGCAAGCCACACTTCAGGTCTTCAATGAATATGGTGGTAAAACATCTAACACTGAAATGCTCCTGTGTCTCTCTTACCAACGTATTGTTACAATAGTATAACAAGACGATAATAGTTAAAGAAGTCGTTTGCATTAAAATAGAAAATGCGTCATTCGTGGAATGTAATTCAAGATAAAAATCATATTGATATTGTATCTATCAATATGATTTTTATCTTGAATTACATAATTCTATTTTTGTTCAATATGTGTGATTTTTCTTCCAGATTTAAATTTATTGCAGAAACACTAAATGTCACTGATAAAGTAACTAGTGAAGTTTTAAATTTGTTTGAAAAACTCATTTGCATTTATTCGCCTATGGAAAACTGGACACAAGAAAATGGAATTGGTTTTACAATGTTTAAAGATCCAGAAGGTCTAAAATCAATAAATTGGAATGGTTATGGATTTAAAACTATTTTAGATATACTAATGGTAATAACGTAAAATTTTTATAAAATCTTCATCTAACACGTAGGCTATTGACCTTTTTTATATTCATTCAAATACGGTACTCAGAATGTGCACTTATTTATCATCAACATGACATTTCGGAACAGAGTTTATTAAAATTCAATTTCATATGACACACAGGAGATAATATTTTATCTACAGTACATTAATTGGAAACGTGTAGTATTTGAGGTAAATGACATTTTATTAATAGTGCACAGCTTTCAACACCAGATTGCAATGTATGACTGACCATTAATTTGAACTCAATGGATAAAGTTGACAATGACCGATTCAAAAATATGTACCTGATTGATTATATAACATTATATATGATCATATAATCAGTCGAGCGACAATTAGGAATCGAACTTGGTACCTCTACGTGAGAGGCAATCACTTCAATCACTAGACACTTACATTGCTGTCACAGTTAGGGATAAAGTATTAACGTTAGAACGAATAACTTTAGATTAATCAAATGTATGTTTTCGAGAATTGAATTACTCGCAAATCCAGATGCGAAATCCACAGGTCAGTACTGAATCTAGTACCAATTATATGGGAGATGTGCTGATTATAAAATAAATAATATTTGTTCATTGACTACCTATCCTCCTACGTGGAGTAAAGTCATTCATTTTAACATTCGAATGCAAATATTTTTTTTTTTTTTAGAAAAAATATTCTAATCAAACTTTTGCATCGGAAATTAGCAAACGAATTGAACTCAATAAAAATGTTATTAAAATAAAATATGACGAGGATGACCAAATTGTTGTCATTACATCAGATGGACACCAATATATTGCAGATAAAGTCATTGTTTCTGTATCTTTGGGAGTCCTCAAATACAGGTAACTAATGAATACATATTTCTTGTACACTCGTTACAACTTTCAATTCTATGCAGCCATAAAGTATTGTTTGAACCAAATTTAAACGAACGAAAACAATTAGTTATAAAAACATTAGGATTTGGGGTGGCAAACAAAATATTTCTGGAATTCGATAGAAAATGGTGGCCAAATAACTGGTATGGATTTAATCTTTTATGGCGTACAGATGAATTGAAACAAATAAAGGTATGTATATAAGTATGTGCATCACTACACCATTATTAACAGAATTACTATATTATTATTATTCTACAGAAAATGAAAAATAGTTGGTTAGCCAGTGTTGTAAGTATCCATATGATTGAACATCAAAGTAAAAGTCTTGAAGTTTGGATCACAGGATCAGAAACAAAATATTTTGAAACACTTTCAGATGACACAATAAAAACAGATATATTAGATCTATTAGAAAATGTACTAGGAAAGGATTATACAATTAGTACATTGATAAATTTCAAAAGGTAAATTTGAAAGTTTACAATTGTATCATAATATTTTAATGGGGTATTTTTTTTTCTTTGTTTGTTTTTGTGCTTATATTTACCCCATTCAGATCAACATGGTTTTCGAAACCTAATTTCAAAGGAGCATATTCATATGTTGGAATTGAAGCATACAAATTAAATGTTTCAAGTTCTGAATTATCTGAACCTGTAAAGAATCGGAAGGGGAAAAATGTAGTATTTTTTGCTGGCGAGGCAACATCAAAAATACATTATTCTACAGTAAATGGTGCAATTGAAAGTGGTTGGAGAGCGGTTCAGGAAATTTTAGCAACCGCATAGGTTTTAGAGAAACAACATTTGTTGCAATTAAATTAATATTTTATATAATGTAATCTATTAAGCATTCCAATGACAATAAATCTTAAATTTTACTATTTGTTATTTAAAATTAAACAGAATACACTAGTCAGAAACCGAAAGAAACACTAAACTGTGCCATTAAAAATCAATCTTAATTTTATGCTAATAAATATATATTCAAGGTAATAATAGCATAATCCTTGATTTAAGAGGACCGATGAATAAAAGATTGAGACAACTAAGTACAATTTTTTAAATACAGAAATGTTTCAGTAGGTTTAGGTTCCTTAGTGACTTGTGATAAAATTACTTCAGAGATCACAGACATATAAACAATATCAGGTTGTTTTCATTCATTCCAGTTAACCAGTTAAATTTTGTTGTAACATGTGGCAATAATTATGTTTAATTATGGATTTAAATTTAAATTTTGTATCAGCCAAATTGATCTTTTAATTTAATTGACAACGATTTTACAGCAAACCCGTATATCAGGCGTTTAGGAGATATTTCAATTTTTGTTCACAAAATGACATTATGTTCTCCTAATACAGATATTCAAAACTGTGTTATAAAAGTGCTATTTAATGTCACTTTATCCAATGGTGACCGAAAACCTACTTTATTTTATATAACATTATATATGATATCCGGATTTATATCAAGTAAACAAAACCGGTAGACTGTGTTTATTGCCGAAAAATCAAAATTCCTTGAGAACGGTCTACGTATTAAGTTATCAAGTTGATATTAGTAATGATTTCCATTAGTCATGTTTAATTAATTCCAATCAATATATTTAGTGTGTACAATTAAATATGATTTAGACATTTATTCTTTGCCGTTCGTTAATTGCCGTAAAATCTTTAAAGAGAATTGAAATTTGGAATACATCTGATTAAAAACAAAATGTAGAAAATCATTGATCACAATTTCTAGCCAGTACGTTCAATTCGCTTCACATTTTTCCACTGGTACCAGCAATTGTAATGGCCATTCTCAATCACATAATATGATCGCCTCCAATATTCTATCACTCTGAGAATCCCAGTAAATCGCATATCTTGCAATTCCATTTTCATTGCCAAATAATCGTGCATAGGTAGCGGATTATTTCTCTAAACAGTATTGTATAAGCCTGCAAGAATTGTTAACACCATATATAATGACGCTTAAATTATTGATTAATACTACTTGTCTCATATACATAATCATTTATATCAAATATAACCTTTTAACAATACTAAAAACATATTACAAAAAATTATACAGCAATTTAAATAAAAAAAATAATAAACAAGTCTTTAATTTAATCTTTGTTTTTTTTGTAGAAAATGTTACGCAGTAGTTAAAAAATGATCACAAATGTTAGTCAGATGTAAAAAAGTTGAAAACAATAAATAAAGCAATAATATGCATTTAACATGTCCGATTCAGTTAAATGAATTACTTTTATTGCATCTTCAATTCTTCCAAACTGTACGTGCGACTAAATGAGATAACGCCGAGGTTAAAAGTTCGACTTTTTGAACAAGATAATCGATAAACTTATACGGTTGACAAAAAGATTTACATTTTTAAAGATCCTTTTAGTCTTTACTTAAGGTTCTCTTGTAATACAATACAATGTCAATTCAATACAAAATTTCATTATTAATACTTTTAGTAATTGTTAAAGAATCGTGTTCTTTATCGATTAAAGATCAACCAATTATCATTATTGGAGCTGGTAGTTCTGGAATTGCAGCAGCTTCAAAACTTTACGAGAATGGTTTTACAAATATACAAATTTTAGAATACGAAAATAGAATTGGAGGACGTATAAATACACAAGAATTTGGAGATAATGTTATTGACCTAGGTGCACAATGGTAGAATTAATTATAATTGAAAAAAATAAATATTTTTTTAAGTTTAATTATAACCATTTTAATTATGTAAAGGTGTATGGGCTATAATAGCGTTTATAAATTGGCATCTGAGTATGAATTCTTAGATAGTAGTAACGATATATTAAATTTTAGTCAATCAAAATTTATTGAATCAAATGGCAATGTGTTATCACAAGATTTTGCCGTAGCACAACTTAATGAATTTTTAAAAATAATGGGCAGCAATGAATTAGTAAAATTTGAGGGAACTATTGAAGAATTTGTTGTTTCACGGTAGGTACATATAATCTTTATTTGTATATATTTAAATTAAAATGAATGTTATAATACGTAAATACATTATCGTTAACATCTACTTCAACTTTACTCCGTGAAGATGGGACGTCGATGAATAAGTCATCGCACACGCAGTATTTGGTGAACACAGTCAGATTACGTCTCAATTTATCACAATAATTTAAATCAATATTGACAATCATCCAACAATATGACTCTTGCTCGAACTTCGGAAGTTCCAATTTACTGGATTATATTATTAACGGGACACGGTTAACATTAATCTTCAAATCATTAAACTAGAGTCAGTTTCATCTTCTTGACGCTAAATGTTTGTTTATTCTATTGGCGATTGCGATAGAATTACCAAACATTTATCGTCAAATTGATTGTTTTAAACACCACTTTCTATAATATACAGTTCTGAACTCAAGTGATCACAAAATAAATCAGTGAAGCAGAATGTATAATAATAAGCATATACGATCTATTATTTTCCATCTAGAGTCATAATACAGACATAAATGGTTGCAAAGGGAAGTCAAAATAATATTTCAAGCAGTAGATTTCTGAATCAAATTCTATTTTGGGACCAGTTAATGCAGTGGGGTAAGGAAGTCGAAAAGAATGAGGCGAAATATGGTACAGATGACATTTCATCAGATCTTTGGAAATATCTGACTGATATTGGGTATTAATGTTTTGTAAATTTATTAACTATCATCTTAAACGGAGGTGAGATGCCAAATTCATGGAGACGAAGGTATCTTTTGCATATTGTAAAAATACGGAATACATATAGAATTGCCTTAAAATATGTGAAAGAGTTTTATACACAAGACTCTATGATCTAATTAATATTTCAGGAAACCAGTTCAGATAAGCCAAAGGTAGATCAACAACTAATATCACCATCTCTATACCTCGTCAGCAAGTCAGCATCGACGAACCAATTATCATTTTATCTGGTTCATTTCATCTATATCGTGTGCACCTATTATACAGATTTCAAATATTTTGTGTGTCAAGCTTTGAAAAGTTTCGGAAGTGCAAGTTACATGTACACACCTACCTAATATGATGGTATTGATGTTAGTTTTTGAGCAGGTGCACAAGTGTAAGGGTGCACACTTATTTTAGCTAAGATTAATGTGATTGTGATAATTTATAACTCTGTTCCATACGACTGTTTTGTAGCTGTACAGTAAAGACTTGAACACTTGAACTCAGACCATCAGAGTGACGATACTCAAGATAAAAACATCTGGAGGAATAGTTTGAGAAACAAAAGACTCGATTATGAACAATGAATGTTCTTTTCAAATACCCTAAGTCATAATGTTTTATGACTTTATTATTTATTAAAATCATTCACAAAGGATCTGCGAGTAATTTCTCCTTTCCCAAAGTATGTATATGGAATAAATCCCAGTTTCCTTTTTTTATAGATATGAAGTAATTGCAAATTCATATAATATCAGCAAAGCTTTAAGACAAGAATTTTTAAATTTGTTTGAAAGATTTGTGTGTGCCGATACAGCCACAAATAATTGGAATCAATTGAATGGTATCAATTATGGAACATTTATTGAATCAGATGGTTTGAATGTAATAAATTGGAATGGAAATGGTTACAAAACAATTTTAAACATTTTAATGGTATATAATCAATTGCATTTCAATATTATTGTAATTAGAAACACAAATAAGTTGTAATATTTCAGAAAAAGTATACAAATGAAAGTTTTGCTGCTGGAATTCAAGATAGGATTTTATTGAATAAGAATGTGATAAACATAAATTATGAGAACGATGAGAAAATTACTGTATCAACAGCAGACGGCAATCAATATTATGCAGATAAAGTTATTATTACAGTATCATTAGGTGTTCTAAAAGATAGGTAACTTCTGTTTAATTTATAATAGAAATTACAATATGAATGTGAATCACAGGAGTCTACATTGATTAGGCTATTTGTGGTAAAAAGAGATTATTGTTATTTTTTGAACGTTTAAGTTGAAGTCTGCACACACACTATATATCATCGATATATCATGACATGATGTAAAGTGTTGAGTTCGAGTCTGTCATTAGGGAGATCGGGTTTCAAGTCCCATCGAGGACAAACATTTATTCTCTTCATTTTTCATATTGGGATTATTTAATCAGGATCGTATTCCACAATGGTCAATACTCAATAGTTACTATTGAATAAAGCAAATCTAATAAATTAGTCAGATGTAGTTAAATGATGCCTAAATGAATTTCAGATCATTTACACATTAATGACATTTTTTTCCAGATATAAAACACTTTTTGAACAGAAATTACCCGACAGAAAAATTGCAGCGATTGAAAACGTATCCTTTGGTGTAATAAATAAAATATTTATCGAATTTGAAAGTCAATGGTGGCCAAATAATTGGCAAGGATTTAATATTTTATGGCGAACTGAAGAACTGGAATTATTAAATGTAATGTCTATTACTAATACATTTATAACAAGATTTCCGTCCAACAAAAAATCAATATATTCAAATAATATTTTTAGAAATCAACCAATAAACGTTGGTTATCCAGTGTAATGGGTGCCGTAGTAGTGGAACATCAAACAAAAACGCTGCTACTTTTAGTTTCTGGATCAAAAACAACATTATACGAAACACTTTCAGATGGGAATATAGCATCCGATTTACAAGAATTACTATATAGCATTTTGGGAAATACTTATAAGATCAGTTCAATAAGACGTCTTAAAAGGTTACATTAAAATTTTGTTTTTGTAAATTTTGTAAATGATCTCAATTAATCTAATAGATCAACATGGTTATCTGAGCCAAATTTTAAAGGATCATATTCATACAAAGGCATTGATGCATATAATTTAAATTTAACAAATATTGATTTGGCAGAACCAATAAAAGATCGTAATGGAAAGAATACGTTATTATTTGCTGGTGAGGCAACATCAAGCACACATTTTTCATCTGTACATGGAGCTATTGAAAGTGGTTGGAGAGCAGCTCAAGAAATTATAGATGAGCTATAGAACAATTGAATATATTTTTGTAAAATTTGCAATTTATTTTACATACATTTGTTATTTCTGTATGTTAAAAGTGAATAAATAAAAGTAATGGCTCAGAACTGGTTCAACTCTACAACAGTGGAGGAGGCCTATATATATTCTGTACTTAACTAAAGTAATGAGTTTTTTTTTTTAGTTACAGGTCATTTAT
>JANSTX010056166.1:0-25668 GCA_027564355.1 Penthetria funebris
CTACATACCAACAGGTCATAGATCAAGTTTTGGTAGGTAGAAAAAGACACGCGATCGCCGCCTTATCGAATGGGCGAGCTACCGTTCACAAGCATTCGATAAGTGTCGGTAAATCATTGTTGATGTCACACAATTGGCATTTTCCAAACCCGACGTGAAAAAATCATAAGCAGTCGACGCTTCTAATATTTTCATTGGTGTGGTTCTCCAACAATGGGCGAATAACCAGTGGCAACCACTTGATATCTCCAACTAACTATAGTACTTATGATCGCGTGTTCTTAACGGAATATTTGGCCGTCAAGCATTTTAAGTACATGCTCCTCTTTACCAATCATAAACATAGTGGTTATTGCTCTATCACAAAACCCCGAAAGAGATTGTTCAAGACAGTTGCGACACCTTGATTTAGTAGCACAATATACGTTCCGATATACAGCACATTTCTGAAATCTTAAATTTCGTAGGCGACGCGCTATCTAGAACTGAGGAATTAACACACCCTGGAACAATAGACTACATCGGCATGTCGAAAGTGCAGAATGACGACATAACGTTTGCCGAAATGCTGAACGACACGTTTATCAAAGCGATAAGGATACCGATGTTTTGATTCAGAAATCAAGATGTACTGCACTATACCGATCGTACCGAAACCATCTATGAAGTGACTCACAATTTGTCACATCCTTGCGTGTTGGCCTAGTTGCAGATTACTTTAACGTAAGTTCAAAAAAAATGGTGGCAACTGGACTAGAAACTGCCTAATCTGTCAGCGGTGTAAAATTACGCGACATACTCATAGCCCTCTCGACGAGTTTGAGGAATACAAAATGAAGGCGATCTAATAAATTTAGTGTGAGTGTGATAAGTTCGATAAGAAATGAATGAAATGAAATATAGTTTGAAATGAATCTCTATATTGTGATCCTGATAGTACAGATTCATTGGATTTTGATACGATGATAGATTCTTCAAATCTTATTGGTTTTTTGCCATATGTAATAGGTTAGATATGAACTAGATTTTTAATTATTTGTGTCTAGTATTGAGTTTTATTTCAGCTAGTAATGAAAATTGTGAACAAATGAATTTGTCAGTTCAGCAAGATCATATTTATTTTTTTTTTACAATTAATTTGCTATTTTGATCCAAATTTTGATCTTGGCAAATTTCAATTACAATTGGTTGTGCGCTCAATTATAGATATTTCCTGTCCAAAATGCAATTTTATGGATAATGGAAAGAGATAAAATCAAATACTAGACAGGTTTTCGATTAATTTTATTTTCTATATTTCATTTAAACGCAATCAAAATGATGTCACAACATATCCTTAATTATACTATGTAATTTAATACCAAATGATTTAAATGAAAATGTTTCCTGTACATGTTTTCTTGCAAATTTTCCCATTTTCAAACTTAATTCTCTATCTTGAATAAATTTTAGCATAGCTTCGGCAAATGCCTCTTTTTTTTGTTCACATAAAAATCCACATTTCTCATCGATAACCGTTTCTGTGGGTCCACCACTACGTACCGCAATTACTGGTTTCTCTAAATACATTGCTTCTAATGGTACAATACCAAAATGTTCATTTGCCGGTGTATATAATAAACATTCACATCTTTTTATTAACCAAATTTTATGTCTATCATTTGGTGATAGTAAAAATAAAACTTTATCAGTTAAATTTAATTTTTTACAATGCAAATTAAGTTCTTCATAATATTCAATATTTTCCATTACTCTGTCATCATAACCACCGGCTATTATTAAAAATATTTTTTTAGCTAATTTCAAATCATCAGCGATTAATTTATTGTGTAATTCTTTGAATGCTTCTAATGCTAAGTGAACATTTTTTTTACGTTCATAACGATTTATCGATAGATAAACTATGCTATCCAATGGAATCATTGACGATTCTATTGTGAAATCATGATCATCAAGGGAATTATCAAAAAATGTCGTATTTAAACTGGGATACAAAATTGTTGGTGTCAATTTATGCAGGGTTTTAAATGTTGAACGAAAAACGTTTTGTGTAAATTTACTGTTAACTAAAATTCGATCAGCTTTTCCAGTTGTTAATTCTTCAAAATAATTTAATGGTTGACGATACCATTCTTTTAGGGTACCATTACATTTTGTTAGCAACTGATCAGGAAAATGACAATAAAATAATATCTTTGGTTTTGATTTGGCAAATTTAAAAATTGGTATACCTAATGAAATTAAATCACAAAAAATAATATCAATTTGTTCCTGTTTTGATTGAACAAATACAATGTAAAGTGCTGCATAAATCATACGAATATATGCCATTAGGGCATAGAATTTTCCAAACATTTTTCTTGGTATCCAATCGCCAACAACTTTTACCGAAATATTACCATTTCGTATTTCATCAAAACAATGCATTGGATCATAATGATTTGTTAGAAAACTTACGGAATGACCGTGTGATTTTAGGGCAAGTGCTGCATCGACAACTAAACGTTCGGCACCACCAATTCCCAGATCAGGATGCACAAACAAAATGTTTACCATCTGAAATTTATATTTTATTGTTTCATTGTTATGACAATTTTTATTTTAAATTTTCAAATACATACATTTATTGGTAATTATATTTTGTAAATTAATTATTAAAGTGAGATAAAATTCACTGAATATAATTTTATTTAATTAACAACAAAACAAATCTGACCCCTGAATGAACACTGGGCTTCTGCCTGTATTGCTTTGTTGATGTGTCAACAAATATGACATCTAATTATAACAAATTAATCAGTTCACAAGTGTATACAATTAGGCAAGTGTAACAGTGATGTTTGTCTATCAAATGTCCCAAAAATAAAGCGAAATTTTAATGTACTAAGCGAATTGACATAAAATTGAATAAATATTTAATTTTAGTGAACCCATTTTTATGATATTTGATTGAAAAGTAATGTTTATACCAATAAACCAATCAAAATCAATTGTAATCAAATAAATAATATACGATACAAAATTATTTTATGGGAACATAAAATTATTGGGGATAAACAAAATTCAATCATGGCAAGATATCAGCTGACAGAAAATGAACTGCAATACGGTTGTCAAACACTTGTCAAGTTTGTTGTGTTGATTTATTTTTGTTAAAATGTTTTTCATTTTTAAATCTTAATAAAATTTATTATTATAAATTATGAACGATCCAAACAAAAGGATAAATGTTAATTTATCATCGGTAAGTTTTTATAGAATTGATGAACTACTAGTTATATAACACAGAGTTAAGTGTACCTTCCCTCGTTACCTCTGGCGGGACTGCAGTTATATTTTATTGCTAAAAATTATATTTGGTGAAATTTAGTTACTCTATTAATTATTTGTGAAAGGTTTACAATCCGCAACGACATTGATTATGGGATTATGTTAACGTATGGTGACGAAAGCAACGGTGGCGTACATAGATTGAAAACTGTAGTAACCATAAACAATGCCACCAAACTGCATAATGAACAGCATATTTAATTTCATGTACTTCTTCATACATTAGTGAACTGAATTGGACTGAAAACAGGCAAAATAAACGATAACAAGTGAGACAACAGAGGTGTGACACCTCTTCTTTAATTTCAACTTCTTTAATAATCTGTGCACTAATAATGTTACTTTAAACTTACATATACGACCTAAAATGGAGCTCTTCGCCTAATGTGTACCGTTTTGCTCGACATAGGACTGTGGTTAAAGCGAATGATTGAATAAGACTTTATTTACAAGAATTTGGATACCTATGACAAATCGATAAATTAATACAAAATGCCTTATCCTCGTTTTGATGACGAATGTTGTGGCCAACTATCATCGAGGTTACTATCTCTACCAACCTTTGCCTTCACATGGTGTCACCAGTAACTCGATGATAATATATGTCCATAATTGTGTGTGATCCAGGCTAAAAACATATATTATGGGACAAATCTTTCACCAATTTTCTGATGCTTGATGAATATTTCAATGAATAAGAAAAGGGGGAGACTCGCTATTTTATTATGCCTCTAAACAATGGGAATTGTTCAAAAGCGTCTTTCTCATCTGACTTTGTAACATTGCTCGTATTGTATACTTAGATACAATGTATTGCGATTTCCTATCTTACAAATATATTATGCTTAGATATATAAATGACTATAATGTTACAGTTAAAAACGATACTTGTTATTTTAAAAAAAAAATATTATTTATTTTTCAGTTGCTCAGTTTAAAAGCCGAACTTTTGCGTAAACATGATGAAGTTACAAAGGCCAAATCAAGTCATTTGATAAGCAATTTTATGCCAAAAAAATCGACAAAAGTAAAACCCGAAATCGAAAAGAAAATAATTACAAACCAAGATACCAAGAAAACAACAATAGAATATGAAGATTCTGATCTATTAAATAAATCTAAACGAATTTTAGAAGCGAAAAGTAAATTTTATGATAAAATGACCAAATCTGGTGGTACACTAAATTCAGATGATAATTGTTTAGTGATGTTTAATCATAAGCGACAACAACAACAACAACAACAAAATTCAACAAACATAAATCCAATTAATGAATATCTCAACAATGAAAATTCAGACAATTCTAATGATTCAAATAGTGATTTTAATGATAGAGAAGAATATCCAACAGATAATCCAGATGATGAATGGATTGAATATACTGATTGTTTAGGACGTACTAGAAAATGTTTGAAAAAAGATTTGGAATTTGTAAAGAATAAAGACGCTGAATTAGCGGCTAGTATACCAGCAGCAGAACGATATGACAAACAAAATCACCAACAGTCACCACAACGGGAAATAAATGTAAAAAAAAATTAATTATTTATTTAATTTAATTTGTTTTATAATTTAATTTTTTCTTTATTTAATTATTTTTATTTATAGATTTCTAATACACCACAATGGATAGTGGATAAAATTGGTGATGATAATGCATTAGATAAATTAAATGAAATACAAATAGATGCTGCAACAGATAAAACATCAAAGTTAGAAGAAATGCGACAAAATTGGGATAAACAAGAACAAGAGAATTTGCATCGTGATCATATTCATTATCAGGATATATTATTCGATGGTAAAGAGAACACTTTTTGCTGATCAATTTAGAATTTAGAAACTTGTCGAGTATTTCGCGTATGTAATCGCTCGATATGGTGGCGAATAACATGACCGACTTTCATCAAAATTACTCAACCTATTATATATTTACTCTTATGCAATGCCACCAATACCGTCGTATGCGACCTTGAGGCGTATAGGTTAAGATGACCATATATTTTCTAGTTTGTAAATTTCAATCATAGTTTATTTGAGTTCGCATTTGCTGTTACTATAAACGGCAAATAAAAACATTGTAATGCCACCCTATCCACCCAAGTTATGTGTACATGCTAAGATGATGATGATAATTTGCTCTTTCATTTTGATTAATTTTTTTACAATAAATCTTTAGAAGATTCTTCTATTCTTATAAATTTTTGCACGAATCGGAGATTTAATTTATATTTTTTTTTTTCACATTATAGAGGCACGTGATCATGGTGTTGGATATTATGGATTTTCAAATGATGAAATTGAACGAGCGAAACAACAAAAAGAATTAGAAGGAATACGTTTAAAAACACTTGAAGCACAACGTCAACGTGATGAACAACGACAGGCAAGAGAAAAGATTATTGCAGAAAGAGTAAAAGCTGCAAAAAATCGTCAAAGAGCTAGACTTGGATTGCCACCGTTAGAAGGTATGGAGAATCATAAATTTATCAAAATAATAAATTATTTATGTAATTTTAGAGTAATTAAATTTTATTTTTTTTCTTTCTTTTTGTAGACGAACCTGAAACACAAGAGGAATTATGTGATGAAGTTGAAGGAAAACGCAAGAAACGTGAAGAAAAACTTAAGAAACGAAAAGAACGGGAAGAACATAATAAAGAATTGGAACGACAACAACATATTAGACCATGGGATAAAGGTAAATTGGGAAGTGATATAAGAGGTAAATTAAAAAATGCAGAAACTAATGATAGTGATGATGAATGGACGTATAAACCGGAAAAAGAATTAATGACCCAAAATCAATGGAATAATATGAAACGTCAGGAGCGAAATAATGACTTTGCACCGCCAACAATTTTAAATGAGGATAATAAATGGAAAAGAGATTTAAATTCATTTGATAATAAAGGTAATCAGCAGCAACCACAACAACAACAACAACCACCAGTACATCATCCCCATCATCATCAACATCAGAAACATAATAATTTTGTGGATTTTGAACCTGAAAATAAAACACTTAATTTTACAAGTAAAAAAACATCGAAAAAATTGTTCAAAAATCGTTATGAAGAAATTATAAAATTAAATACAAATGCGATACATAATCCAATTGAAAATGAATTAGACGATGTTCATGGTCATGTAGCAGGTCAAGAAGTAGACGCAGATATTGATGAAGTAAGACAACAACATTCTAAGAGAGGTGTTGAAATTGCACCACCACCAACATACGAATACTATGGTCCATCATCGTCGAGTAGTAAAAAACAAAGATGCAGCAATGAGAATGTAGATCTGGAAAAATCAATTGAAGCTGGTCTAAAATTTTTACGAAATCAATCGGATAAGGGTACTGGTGGCACAAAAATGAAGTGGACATCAAATGCTGATTATTAGCTTTATTATATGAGTGTTCCAATTCTTTTTTTGTATGAGATGATAGGTAAGAATTTTACCATTTTTACATTAAAATGCGATTAAATATTTTTCGCGAAAAATTATTATTTCATTTATTGCGATTTCCGGTTTACTAAAAAAAAATTAAAAAAATTGATGATTGAATATTTGAGACTATCGGATTACTTTTTTTAATAGAAATACATACTATAGATACGACATTTGGATGCAGAGTCATGTTCAATGGGTCATATATCAAAGATAAACGATCGTGTCATGTCATGTCATGTTTTAAACATGTTAGTAACGATTATGAGATCCAAGACTACACTATTTAAGGACATACAACAGTAAAAACTATGACGAACACTGGTTCTTGGTATGCTAAAGGATATTTATTTAATTGAATAGATGAACTCGTTAACGATAACCATAAAAACTATGTACATATTGATTGAATTACTGCACTCCAGCCAAACATACAATTAACAAATAAAAACATTGGAATTAATAAAAATATATTAATTTATATTATACATACTTCGTATATTGTATTTTAATTTCATAATTTATAGAATAATTAAAACATTTTGCACTACACACTGTTCAATTATAAATAATCTTAGATATATATGTACAATAAAAATTGACTTACACGGTGTACACATTATAAAATCATCATCATTTATTCAACACATTCTATAAATTAATTAATAATCTTTTAAATTATATTTATCACTAGCCGTCTCATGTAATGCATCTATTATTTGTAATTGAATATTATATTGTTGATCGAATCCAATATAACCATCTGACATTAAGTAGACAGTATAAATAATACGACCTAAAATATATAATTTGATAATATTATTGTTCAACATTGAAGCACCTCAAACAGTTAAGTTTGAATAAAAAAGACTCTCTTACCAACACTAACATGCGGTATTCCAAAACTTAATTGATGTGTACTACGATTACTTTTATAACCAATTCGTTTCAATGCAATCAATTCACCAGTATATTGATTACCTAATGTTAGAAACCAACCTTCATCTTTATCTTTTGGAAATTTTGGACAATGTATATATTTTGAATTACGTGAACCTAAACGGGTTAATCCTATGTGTAGTGAATATTGCTGTGAAATATGTTTTTTTAATTAATGATTATTTTATTATTTACATAATCAAACCATATTTTTTCTAATAAATAAAATTGAATATACCTGTTCAGCATGTACATCTAACCAAGTGTCACGATTTGTTGGTTGTACAACTGGTCGATCAATTTCATTGTATTCTAAATGTGGACCACGTAACGTAATATTTACAACTATTGTTGGCATATCACACATAACCTGGATTTAAAAAAGAAAAAAATAAAAAGAAAATGAAAATCAAGTTATAATTTTACTTAATATAATTACTATTTACTATGCGACTTTGTGTGACGTATGAAATGTTCAATTAATACCTTATAGGTTAACTCAACCCAACTGTATACAAAAAAATTACCACAATGTATGTCAATCGGTGGTAAATGGAGTGTCTATGATGTTTTTGTACTGTGTGAACAATATCCCACCGGAAAAATTTTAATAGCAAGATTTACTGAATTTACTCAAATAAGTAGAATCGGATAATCGTACCTTGACTTCACTCTCTATCAGTGGATGCTAGACTTTTTAAACACGGTTCTTCGAAACGTTGTTCTTGGACGTCAGACTCTATTCAGCATACCATTTGTCGAGCCCCCTTATGTATGCGAAATTTTATATCAGCACCACCATTAATCCATAAATTATCAAAAAACAATATTGATTTGGATCGATACAATCTACGTATATGATTAAAAAACCAAATAACAACGAGACAGTGAAATAGAAAATTTTACCAACATCAACAATACACCACCGAAAGAAGGGATACAAGACTCAAAACTATCGCAGAGAAATGGCTAATGAAAAAAGAAAGGCAATAAAAAAATGGTAAAATGAAAGATACACAGAAAATAAAATTGTCCAGAATATCATCAGTCAAAAGCGGAAAAGAATTATTTAAGAATTAAAAATTGAAGCTATTGGTAATTATCTAGAGAAACTATTAAATTAAAAAAAAAACACTGATTATTCTCTTTAGCGGGGTACCAAGTACTTAAAAAGAATCATTCACCAGCGATCAAAAAATGTGATGATACATAGAAGAGTACATTTAAATGACATGCATGACAAACAGCTCAAAGTGCCAACAGTAAGTAGTGCAGATAAAACAAAAGTCAATTAGGACAACACATGAGGTAATAACAGAAATAAGAATAAATATCAATCCGAAATAGATTCCAGGTTATGACAAAATCTTTGAAATCATATGCTAACGAAAGTACCCATAAAGGGAATTTAATTGCTAACATAGCGAATCAATGTAGCAATAAAATTAGAATATGTTCCAATACAATGCAAAGTGGCTGAAATTATTATGATTTCAAAACCGGGTAAATTACCGAATGAAAAAACATCGTATCGTCCGATATCACTGTTACCAATCAATATCCAAGCTGTTTGAACAAATTGTTTTAAAAAGATTTATAATTGAAGATAAATTGGAGAAAAAGAAAGTATGTGCAACGATATTTCTGGATGTCGCACAGGCCTTTGATAAGCTGTGATTGTTTGTCGAGGATGGCAGTATAAAGTGAAAAAAAACTATATTTGTCAACACATTCAACTATTAAAATTATACATGGCAGAAAGACATTTCAGAATCAAATATGAAGATGAATATTCGAAATTGAACATGATAATATTCACTGTGAAAACAATTCAAAGTATCTGGTTATGACACTGGACGCAAAATTGCGTTGAAAGCGTTGGAATAAAAAGCTATTGACTACAAAAAAACATGTCGTACAGTTACCAATTTCCGACTTATAAGCTGTATAAGCAAGTATTTGTAATTTCATAACGTCGAAATCGAGATCTTCGACCGGTTAGACATCATGTGGTTAAGTCTTTACCTTGATCATAACCCAATTCAATGTAGGAACAATAAACAAAAATTGTGAACTCTCACAATATAGACCGCGGCGAATCGTGTTCATCAGTTTAGTGTTTCAGTTGAATATAAAAAGTCTATTTGTCATCAGATAATGCCTGCTCCGTAGGTGAGTAAATCTGAACTATTGCTTTATATTTAATTCCACTTTTGAATATTGCTGTGATTATTCGGTTAGATATCGGTTTCCAATTGACAAGACTACAAAATGTGCCACTTAACACGGATTTCCAGAAAACAAATGGGTTTTTTTGTCTAAAAGATAAATTCATTCTTTCTACGATTCTCGCTCAAACCAATTAATATCGATTTTGTATCTCTTCAATTCTTGAGTCATTCGCTATAGTTTTATCACTTCAGCCGTCTAACGGTTCAAATCGTGCCAAAAATCAGCACCATTATTCCATCCGATCCGAGACCATTTCAAATAATAATATGCGTGTTTCAGCAGTGTGAGTTGATAGCACACATAGAGTTGCCTAACTTGGTGGAATTGAATGTTATATCCTAATAGAAGGTGAAACTGCACGCGTTTGCTACTAAAATTTAGTCGTGTTGGAAATCCACTGAGATGTACACCGTTAAATCTATTATTAACAGTTATTAACTTTTACTTATAAATAAACATTTAGTATTTGTTAGACTTACGCTATAAATTTGTTCAATTTGTGGTTCGTCAAAGTCACGTCGTAATGGTGCGGCTAGTAATTCATAATTAGTACGACATTTATCCTTTAATGCTGGTAATATAAAATGGGGATACCTATGTGTTAAATGATGATATACTTTAATTTAAAATTACAATAAAATAATAAAATAATGTTACATACCCTAGGCGAATTTTTTTAAATGCTGAAATATTTACATGTTCAACATGTGGTAATGTTAAAACTAATGGATCGTCTAACCATCTTGCTTGAACTATGCATTGCAATAATTGTTGAATTCGTAGCGTTGTCGCTAACCATCCTCTTTCTGCAGAAATGTCAATCATAGCCTATTCAAAAAAAATTATTTAATCTTATCTATTTTTTCTATATAAATGTAGTCATGTACAATAAAGTTAGCATCCTTTATTAGTATGGCATAGATGCCTACATTCTGAATGCAAATACACATAACACATATGTGTTATGTGCTATGAACTTATTAGATGGCCTACTAATATGGGATGGTTGCCATACAAATTATTCGCCACTTACCTGAATAACTCTTATTGCCTGATCAAGAACTGATTTCGTATCGGTTAAATAATCCGAATTTGGTAACGGAAGTCTTGAAAAGTGTGCTTGCATTAATAAAAATGTTTTTGTATGCGGTGAATCATATGTTAATGGATCAACTTTTAAACGGCATAATTTTGCTAATTCACTAAAAAAAAAACATACAAATTTTATTCAAATTTCACACATTATTTTCACTCTGAATACCGAAATATAATACAGAATAATAAAGAATAACAAGAAACACTCACCCATTATGTATATCTTCATTGTGTCTAACAGGTAATGTATAAAATTCATAAGCATCACACATTGCCTGTAATATCTCTTCCCATTTCATATCATATTTTAATGTTTCCGAAAAATGTTTTATACTTTGATGTGATAAATAATAATATGATGCAACACGGCCCAATGATGTTGGCTCAACAAATCGATTGTCCATATCATCAATTAAAATACAACCCGAATCTTCTAATGTATTTAAAACGGTTTGTACTAAATTCGATAAAAATCGATTAACATCATGTGATTCAATGCTATCCAATTCATAATACGATGGATTACGTAATAATCTACGAAAACAATATGTCCACGTTAAATAATCCAAAATACTTTGTTTTGTTTGCACTGTACCGGCAACAATTTCCGCATTTATATGATCTGGCAAAACATTCAGTAAATTCGATTCAACGGGAAATGGATCGTACAAAAATTTCTTATAGAAATTCTTTTTAACATCATGTACCAATACAACGGCAATACCTTCATTGCCAAATTGTGGACGACCAGCACGACCCATCATTTGTAATATATCAGTTATGGGCATATCAACGTATCGTTTTACTTTGCCATCATAATATTCGGTACCCTTAATGATAACTAGATGAGCTGGTAAATTGACACCCCATGCCAATGTTGCCGTTGCAATAAGTATTTGGATTTTACGATGTAAAAATAATTCTTCACACGTTTTACGATCACGTTCATGTAAACCGGCATGATGTAAACCGATACCAAATGCTAGTGTTAATTTTAAATTTGATTCCTTTATACCCGATAAAATTTGTTCCATTTCATGTTCGGGTAAATGTAGAAATTGTTTTGGATTATCTTCACCGGCCAAAAACGATATTAAATCCAATGCTGTTAAACGTGTTTGTCGTCGTGACGATACAAATATTAATGTTGGTGTACACGGTGAATATTGACGTATTGCCTGAAATGCTGGTCGATTCATTGTTGCCATACGTGGACAATAGTGTTTACCGGGAAAACCATTTATATGTACTGATAATGGAACGGGACGTACAGACGGTTTAAAATTATATAAACCCATTTGTTCAATGCCTAACCAATTGGCTAAATCACGTGCATTTGCCAATGCCGTTGACAAACCAATGATACGTAATGTTTTTTCGGTATGTGATGCTATGAAATTTGTACGTGAAACAATAACTTCTAAAACAGGTCCACGATCTTCGCCCAACAAATGTATTTCATCGATAACAATTAAAACAACATCTTTAACATAGTCACGTGTTTGCCATGAACGACTAATGCCATCCCATTTTTCTGGCGTTGTTACAATAACATGACTGTCACGAATTTTCCTTGCATCCGGTGTTACATCACCGGTTAATTCAACAACAAATTTTCCAAGTTTTTTTTCCAAACGTAATTTCCAATCATCAATCCGTTCACGAACCAATGCTTTTAATGGTGCAATATAAACAACTTTACCTTTAGGATAATTTTTAAAAACACGAAACATTGCAATTTCAGCAGCTATTGTTTTACCTGAAAAAAAAAATAAAATTTTTTAATTAAAAAATATTTTTTGCTTTTTTTGTGGATGGAAATGTAAAAAGAAAAAAACATTATTCTTCTTCTTTATCTTTGCACGTTAGGCCCCCACATAAGCTGTTGATCATCTGGAGATTATCCTAGTCTTAAGAAGCGAACGTTCAGTTTTTATGGCACTGTTATGGGTTCGCCCAATATACAGTTTTCCTAACAGATGCTTTACGTGATCTCTTCAATAACGCCAGTTGAAACTCGTCCATGTTATGTTGTGCCGTATTTTATCATCTCTACGAATAATATTCTGTTCCTCTGACCGAATTGCCAGTTATAGTACGTAAAACCTTCATTTCAGTCATCAGCATAATTTATTTCGGTCACATATATTTTTATCGATTGAATGCTGTTTTTGTTAATACGAACTTTGATAGAAAGCAAACATGAACTTATTTTTCCAGAAAAAGATATCATGATATTGCAACGACTTTGGTGGCCTGATGAAGAAATTTAACATTCCCGATTACAACAAATGTTTTTACACACTTCAGAGTCTAATAATTGTTCAAAATCAGCTTTACATATAAAATACTAATTTACATCTAATCGGGCATTTGGTTATAACAATTGATTTCGTTTTTATATCATTATATTGATTGATCTGCCAATGACGTTATACGAATAAATAATAAATATAATTTACCTGAACCAGTTGGTGCCCCTAATAACACATTATTATCCGTATGATATAAACAATGAAAAATTTGTGTTTGTATTGGATTAAAATGTGTAAACGAATACAATGCCTGAAAGCGTTCATCATTTAAAACACTAACTGGTAATGGCATTAATGGTAATAGTTCCGTATGTGGTGGATGTAATTCGGGTAAAATTAAATGTTTAAAACTCAATGGTACACACGTTTGACTGCCCAACCATGTGTCACTTATTGCACGTATATAATATTGTGGTGGTAACGGTTCCTTCAACGGTATTGTCAATATCAATTCTTGTGGTTCTTTATAAATTGTATGTTTTCGAGTCATTTGAAAATATTCCGAATGATAAATAAAATTTGTTTCCGGATCTTCAATCCATATCCAAAATGATTCCGCATGTTTACCATGTACACGATCATTCCATTTAAAATTTGCTGTTATAAATATACGTATACGTAATACGGTACGTGTTATCGGTTGTAACGTTGCCTCCATATCTAACAATGGAAATTCTTCGGCACATCTCAATACAATTGTACCAAATTTCTGATTACGTAACATTTCACCAATTTCTTTGTAATCCATTTCACGTAATGCATAAATACTTAAACCACGATTCTCCAATTTGTCAATCATTTCAAATGGTATACATGTAAATTGTCGTAATGGTGTCTGTAAATCCCACATTTGTCTTTCAAACATTTTACTCATCATTAACAAACGTCCAGCCAATATTGGATTATTACGACGTAATTCAATTGTAAACAAAGCTCTGGCAATACGGACAGCATTTTGTGTAATATATGACATATCCGAAATTAATGAAAATGATTTCACAAAACCTCGTGACAAATATGTTTGCATTAAAATATTAACTTTACCATGTAAATTCTCACTACCACCTTGTACACTCACTTCACAATATTGATGTGTTAAATCATCCAATTCATCTAATTCATCATCACGTACTTTTAATTGTTGAAATTCATGTGCATTGGCCATCATTGCTAAAATTTCCGATTCATTCATAACCGGTCTTAGCATTTCATTAAATATTTCAACTGTATCATATTTTATATAGAAATGGGATGCTGTACGTCCCAAATCTGTAACATTTAAATCACCTGTACGTTGATTAAAACGTATCATTTGTGCCTTATCCAAATTTAATGCAGCCATTGTTATCAGATCTCTACGTTTTTTCTCCAATGTATGATCATCTTGTACATCTGTATAATTGATACCATAAACTTGTGGATTTATTCGCATACGTACAAATAAATATGTATAACTTAACCATTCGATGGCTTCGTCAACATTACTAATTGTACCCAATGTTATTTCGGCATTTAAATTATCTGCCAAACATTGAATAAAATTTGATTCAATTGGAAATTGATTTGTTAACAATGATAAATAATGATTAAGTTTTTCATAAGCTGTTATAATGATGCCAACACCACTTTTATCATATTGTGGTCGTCCGGCACGTCCAAATATTTGTAAAACATCTAAAATACCAATGTCAACAAATGAACCATGTTTTGAATCATAGATTTCCGTTCCTTTTATGATAACAGCATGTGCCGGCAAATTAACACCCCATGCCAATGTTGCGGTACACACAAGTACTTTAATAAAACCATCGGCAAAATATTTTTCAACTAATGAACGATCCGTACGTAACATACCGGCATGATGCATTGCAATGCCACATTGAAATAATTCAACTAATTGTTTATTACGACTTTTGGATATTGCACGTTGTGCCAAACCATAATCACATGATTCATCTGTTTGAAATAATGATAATTGTGATTTTTGTTGTGCCATTTCCCTTAATACAGTTGCGGTACGTACAGTTGCATTACGTGCATGAACAAATACCATAATTTGATAACCCTGTTTTAACATTTCGATACATTTATCATAACATATAATATCCATGTCATTTAATTGTTGTAATGGTTTTATTGATTTAACGCCAATAAAATTTTGTTCCAATGGGACGGGACGAAAACGTGAATCAAAATAAAATAAACCAATCATTGGATTAACACGTAAAAAACGGGCAACATCAATATAATTTGGTAATGTTGCCGATAAACCAACAATACGTATCATACTTTGTGATGATTCAACTAAACGTAATGTACGTGCAACTAATGCTTCAACAACTGGTCCACGTTCACCATGTAACAAATGTACTTCGTCAATAATTAATAATTTTACCAATGTTATGAGGGCAACGTCGCCAGCCCCCTTTCTCGTAACAACATCCCATTTTTCCGGTGTTGTTATTAACATTTGTGTTTGTTGCATTTCAATTTTACTTAATTGCATATCGCCAGTTAATTCACGTACCAAAATACCTAATGGACGTAAACGTTTACCAAAATTTTCGACCATTTCAGCTGCCAATGCTTTCATTGGTGCAACATAAACAATTTTAAATTGATCTCTATGTATAACACCTTGATCGGTAAATGTCCGTAATGTATGCACAATTGTAAGCATTGCAACATTTGTTTTACCGGCACCAGTTGGTGCACAAACTAATAAATTTTGATTACTATGATAGGCAATGGGATAGACAATACTTTGTATGCGATTCAATTCGGTGGTGCCTTTAAATGCAATTTGACCAATATCATCTAATGTTGTTATTTTGATACGATTTTCGGAAATATTTAATGATTCAAATGTTTTTGCATTATGTGTTGCGGCTGGTATTTTAACTTCTTCATACATTTTATTATCGGTACGTTCAACAGTATCGGGTAATGATAATTTTGAGCCCGCAATAAAACCAATATGTGCTTTTGCTTCTAATTGTGCATCAAATACAAATGGATATTTAATTTTTTGTTGTTGTTGTGGTATTAATTTCAATCGATTTTCTTTGAAAACTGGTTGTTTCAATGAATTTGATAATAATAATTTTTGTTGGGTAAGTCTAATTTTCAGTTCTTGATTATCGTAATCATCTTCTACACAATTATCACCATCTTCATTATTATTATTATTTTCATATAAATTACGTAATTTTTTCTCATCTTTTCGTACTTGCTTCAACATTTGTTTTTCTTGTTCAGATTGGACAATAACTTGTCGTGAAATTAATGGTCGCTGTTCTTTCGATAGTAGTGCTTTTTCTTTTAATAAACGCTTTTTATCTTCGGCCTCAACTCTTTGTACAATTAATTTACGATTTTCTAATATTTGCTGTAACAATTCAAATTTATCAAAGCCAACAATATCGAATAATTCATTTTGTAATTCCTCATTTGATATTGATGATTTTAATCGATCAACTAATATTTTTATTACATCCGAATCGGGATTGACATTTCGCAAAAGCCATGTTCTATTTAATTTTGGTGATTCTGATTTATTATTTAATGTTGATGTTACTAAATTTTCGTTGTATTTCATTGAAAAATTTGTTATTGTATTTATTTCAGTTGGAAGACTTGGTGATAAATCCTAAAAATATATTAAACAAAATATATAATTTGATAAATTAGAGAGGGAACGTATATGGTTTATTAAATACACTTTTTGTTATAATAAATTTAGAAATGTTTACCTGTAATAATGAAATATTTAATTCAGATGCAATTGGTAATGAACATTTTATATCTTTGCCCCATAATTTTTTCGATTCATCTAATTTATTTTCATTTTCTGTTAATTTTAAAAATTGTCTACAATCATCAGTTAATAATGGACTAATATCACAGCAAATCTAAAAACAATTATTAAGATTTAAATGTTGAATGAAACTATTAGATGTTCATATTTGTAGATAAATTTCACTAACCGAACAAATATTATTAGCTACTTGTGATGTGACTATACCAAAAATCTTTTTCATTTCAGCTAAATGTCGCATCATAACAATATTTGCATCAAGAAATAAACTTAATAAGAATATTGTTGAATCATCAATAATTTCCGAATTTTCTTCTGTGCCAATAAGATCTTTGGCAAGCAACCGTAATTTATGTAAATTCTTTAATATATTTTCATATGTTTCATCATCCACAGATTTCTCAATAAATATTTTCAATTCTTTGTAAGACACTGTCCTGTTAAAATAGAAAGAAACACAACAATTTGTACTTCAATAATTTTATACATACAAATAAATTTGTATCTAATACTTTTTCTGTTCCTTAGATCTCCACATTTGTAATTGTATTCGATCTTCTTGACGATCTCTTAATACTCTTGATATCTCTAATTGATTTGTTGCTCGTAATGAACGAGATAGCCTTGGTAATTCATTCATTATTTTATTGATTATTTATAAATTCTAAAAAGTAATAAAACCAAAATGACAATTATTAATAAGATGATGATGATGAAAAAGTTGTGAACAATTGTTGTGCACACTATTGCAGTTGATTAATCCATTAAAAACGGAAATAGAAAAATAATAATGGGAATTTAACGACAAATATCAATTATACCAAGTCTAGAAATAAGACGTTAAATTTACATATTGCCCACAGTTTCTTACACAATTGACATAAACTGTGATTGTGTTTCCAGCGGTACTGCGGGAAGGTAAATATTCAAACCAAAATATATTAGTCGGCCACATTATTTACCAACAGATAAAGATGTTATATATGAAGAAAAGAAAAGTAGATTCTATATTAACGACGCATATAATACAATCCTAAATTGGCATCGAACACCTTTATTGACTAAATTTGTTTTTCATTAAAATTAAGAATAGAATCGTGAAGACAAGAGTTCACAAGGTTATCATTAATAACGCTGTTTTCATCATCTCAAACTGTACACCACAAGAATGCATAACAATATTGTCGTTTCTGATATTAACATCAAATGTGAATCCAAATAAGAATAATTTAGTTTTCCAATTGGAAAATATAGGAAATATTATAATTATCCATTCGACAAACACTACACTGACAACATCTTTTAATAGCCACGATGCAAAATTTTCCAAGGGGGCATCGCATGAAACCGATTGAATAACATCAATGTTTGTCGATTTCTGCGTTCGTCACCTGTTACTTTCCACTTTTCTAAACTACTGACCTATTCAACGCTTCATAAATTCTTATAGGGAGATCGACGAATTGACGTGTCTGATAAATTTCGAATCAATAATTGCAACTGAATGAATAACTATATTGTCTCACATCACTCCATTTTACCTGTAACACATTCATAGAATTATTATTTATTAAATAATAAATAATAAATCTATAATCAAAGACACTGATTTAAATTAAAATGCAATTAATCAAATATTATACATTGCACAATATTTGATAATATATTTTTTAACAAATTTTCCTTACCGGTTTAAAAAAAAAAAAAGTTCAATTCAAATATACAGATATGGGTGTAAGATTTAATTCTAAGAATAAAATATAAAAACTTATAGTTAATAATATAATTAAACTTAATTTTTATATTTAATTTTAACCAGCAAAATAAAAATTTATCAACACAACACACATCCAAAATAATGAAAGTATTCGCTGTCAGAAAAATGTCAAATTTTTTTTTTTTTTGTTCCTTATAACCTATAATTAAAATTTCGCCCCAATCCTTTCTAATCATTTGAAAAACTTATATCCATTATTTGAATTATAAGGCGGGAATTTATGCATATGAATTGGTAAATCGAGTCCTGTAGAAATAATGATTACTATACTTTAATTACTGAATTTTATTTCAGGTACTCTAATTCAGGTGATATTCGGAGCAGGTATGATGACAAAGAATATCTACAGTTAAATAACACAACTGTTGCACAGCTTACGTGCGATTATTATAAAATAAAACTTATATTTTAAAAATTTTGTTAGCATTTATTAAACGTTAATCAATTGGTAGTGGACTAATGCTGCAACTGATCCTTTTTTTTTTTATATATGAAAGTAATTACAATTACTCTTTATGTACAGTTATGAGATCAGTATGAAAGACAACATTTCACACAAAACACTTATTAATGTAAGACATAGAATACATTATACCTGGCGCATTCACACAATTTGGTGATGTCAATTTGGGATCTAATATCGAGCGGCTAATTAACAACAGCAAAGCGATAGACCAACACAATCTACAGACATTTTGGACAAAGATATTGTTTATAGTGTTAGTTTATGTTACTATATCAAAAAAATTCTGACCAAATATTATACAATGTAAAACGATGAACAGAATTTTCACCAGGTCATTCACTGAGGCAACCATTCGGTAATATTGCGAAATACACACTTGAACTGGAATGGTGGGATAGGGGATGAAGTGAAGTGTTGTTATTTATAGGATTTGTGTTTGACTTACATGCAGCTATATAATGGATAAATTACAATTGACAAAAAATAACATATACACTTCTCATTGATAGTAAGACTATTGTGTGCCTATAACGAAATATACTATATAGCAGTATTTATGTGGAAGTGTTGGATTTTTATTGAAAATTTATCGTATTTATAGAAAAATAATAATACATTTAACTGCTTTAACAATAAAAAATTAAATAATTATAAAAAGGATTAAACTATTATTATTGTACCTCTTTTATATTATTCAAAATGCATACTAGTGAGAATAAAATTAAAAAAAAATTAAAATAAAAATTATAATTAAGAGTAATTCAATTAAATGAAGAATATATAAAACTATACACATCGTTTACTGCCTGCTAATTATTACTAATACTGTATTTTAATTGAATTGTTACGAGATTTCTTAACATTATATTCCTTTTTGTATAACTATAAATCATACAATCGTTTTAATAATTGATCCTGAACAAATTCCATATCTATTAAATTTGATAAATCTTCATCGTCCTTAATTTCTTCACTATATTTTGTATACATAAGATTTCTTAGTTTCTTTTTATCTCTATTAGTTTGTTTTTGTAAAAATTTATCGTGACCTGTCTCAATGCACATGGAAAGTACCGGTGGTTGCAATTGATTATTATTTGATTTAGAAGATTCATTATTTTTAATTAATAATTCAAGTCGATTTTCTGTTTCAATAGTTTGAACAATATTTTTACGATACTGTAATATTAATTCAATCACTTTAATTTTATCAAATCCTAATATATCACATAAATCACATTGTAATGCATCATTTGTTAACATTCCCATTAATAAATTTATTACAATTTCAATTACATTTAAATCTGAGTGTACATATTTTAATAGCCATTCTCTATTCATTTTAATTTTATTACCAGATTTCTTTTTTACAATTGATTTCTTATCATGTTTCATCGAAAACTTAAAAACTGCATTGTTATCTAATGGATTCATTGGAGATAGATCCTAAAAGAAAGGATTTTAATGAGCAATAGTTTTTGTTAATTATGTAACATATACAAATATTTTCAAAAATACCTGTAAAATTGAAGTATCTGGTAAATATCTAAATGGTAATTCACATTGTATATTTGAACCCCATAATTTATCTGATTTGTCTGAATGTATAACATCTAAATTTATAATTTTTAAATAATCTCTACATTCATTGGTTAATAATGGAATGATTGCTTGCATAATCTATAATTTTTATTGAAAATGGAAAAAAAATATCTTTGTTAAAGAAATGGGTTTTCTAGTGACCGTAATATAATTATATTTAATTATGAATGGTGTTTTTTTAGTGGCATAGCGGTCAAATCTACTTTAGATATAATTTCGAATAATATGGAATTATATTATCATGTATATTGAAGTTACTACTGTACATGATAATTAGTCATATTATTCAAAGCACTAGTGCAAAGGTGTTGAACTCTATGGTTTCGAACTAATGAGAACTATTACCCAGTGCAATTAGTACCCAACAGAAAGAAATAATAATTGCAATATGCTTCAATCTCAGTTTCTGAACGAAAACTAAATTAAATCATCCGTTTTTCGATTCAGTTGATAAAGTCAAAGATACTGTGAAGCAAAACACATAGGCATCAAGGTGCGATTTACTAACGCTTGAGCTAAGTGCAGTTATTGTCGCTTGATTATCTGAGCAACTGATTACCCTTTTCCACTTATATTTCCTATCCAAACTGAGTCGAATACATCTATCAATTGTACCGTCTACTCTCCCAGGCTCTCGGTATATTCAGTTATATTGTTCCATATTCGAATGCCTGTGCCACGAAATGTTTTCGAGCCTACCGTGAATCTATATTATACTATCAGAATTGAAGCTAACCCGATACCGCTCCCTCAAATCTGATCTTATTGGCATTTTGCTACCAAAGCTTCACCAAAAAAAAAATAACGATTCTCGAAGATGGTAGATGGTATTATCCTGCTGAGTTTGAGTCTCATATTGTACTCGACTGAGACCCCCTTACACTTTGAAGCTAAATATATATTCGACATAGCGTCTCCATAGGCCTTCCTCTTTCCACTAAAATATATTCCAGAAGCACTTACATCGTCGGGCAAGTGCGCAACGCTCCCGGTGATACATACCCAGGTCAACGTCTGTAATTTCCCTAAATTGGCCCTTGTAGTGACCAATTGAATTCTTTTTCATTAAGCCACCTGCTTCATATGTGACGTTCATCCTCACAGTGTACAACCAATCTATTATTTATGAGTTATATTTCCCAATTGCTGTCTACCACTCTTGATGATCAATGGTTGCCAAATTTTCTTAACTAAAATGTTAAACAGCTGATGATATATACAAACACTTCATATAATGATTGAAAAGTACAGAGATAAGACATCCACATATGTATATAAATGCACTAGCACAAGCATCTGAATAAATTGTTGAACATCTAACTCGTTCAATGTAAAATGATGGTGTGCATCAACGCTCTCTGTATTTAGTCCATTAATCTTTATTACTATCTTTCTGGAATAATACATGAATCTCTGCCATGTTATTTGCAAATGATATAGTTTTAATGAAGTGGAAAAGCAAAATCAATTTGTGAAATTCGGTATTGGAGGCCACACTGAAATAAAATACATATATTTTTATTTAATGGCAATCGATCTATTTCCCTGGAAAACACAATCATATTAGACGATCATTTACTTCTACGGTACTAAAAAATTTTAATATTTGAGATCAATTATCATAACGGTTTAAATCAATGATGATATTGAACATCAAATAAAGTGCAGTTAAATCAAGTGGAAGATCACGGGTGTCTTGGGTTTTATGTGATTGGATAAAATGCACTGAAAGTAAGGGAAAACGGGGGGGGGGGGTTAGGATAGATTAAGAAACAAGAGGGCATCAATTAGGAATAAGGTAAGTAACAACCAGAATAGGATGTGATAGATGGAATTAGCTTCTTTATAGTATTAGAAAGGGTTTCTTATTGTTTTTAAAATTACCTTGCATATAATTAATGATATTTCTGGTGTAATTAAACTAATAATTTCTTTCATTTTTGTTAATTGAAACATCATTGCAATATTGACATCTAAAAATAGTCTTAAAAGGAATATTACATAATCCTCTTTGATCAATGTATTATGACGTTCGTTCACTATTATAATATTCAATAATAATATACTATTAAAAAATATGTTTAATAAATTATACAATTTAAAATGTAAATAATAAACTATATATACTCTAGGTCTAGGACTTATTAACATGTTTAAACATTTTAGTACCCATATGAAGTACAGAAAATATACATTTTCGAAAAAATGATTCAACGAACGAATTGTGTGAGGTATGTGGTAATTGTGTTTTAATATTTAAAACATTGTCTTACAACTTCTGGTTGCTCAAAATATATAAAATCAATGAAAATCAAGTGTTATAATAATATGTCATCCGGTACTGAAATGTTCCGTAAAAAGAATAGAAATCATTCATTCCAATTATAGATATTACAATTGTATTATAGAAATAGTAGCTTGATGTCAGAGAAAACAAAATTGTGTACTTTATTTGTATTGAACTTTGCTGAATGTTTTATCATGTCCTTTCAATACATGAAATTAATTTGAAAACATTGTCAATGATTAAAGTAGATTTCTATAAACTTACACATAAATGTCTTAATTAACTTCTCCAATTGGCTTAAGTATACAAGTAATATTTTTGCCGTATCTCGATTGTAATGTTTTTTAATAAATGCTCTTAAATCACTTAATGTTAAATCCCTAAAATTATATAAACCAAGAATTAATATAGTAAAACACAATGAAAGAAATAAATATAAATATTTTTATCATTACTTATTATTATGCTGCTTAGATCTCCATAACTGAAGTTTAGCACGTTCTTCATGTCTATCTCGTAATGTATATGACATGTCTAGACCACGATGTGTTCTTAAGGAACGTGAAAGTCTTGGATAGTTACTCATTTGTATTTTATTCTTTACATCTAATAATGAATAATATTAATAATATGTAATTAGAAATAATGGTAAACGATTAGTTTAAGATAAAAGAAATTTACTATATTCTATGGTTTCTATAGTCGCTACTAACATATGTATTTGGATTTAATGATTCCACAACATGATACATTTTAGCTTGTAATAGTTGCAATACCAAAAATTCTGAGTGGTTGTTCATTTAGAAAATTATATGAATCATTTTTTATCAGACTATGGAATAACTTACTATTTGACCACCTGCAGCTACTTTGAGTTATGCATTCACCAGAAACAACTGTGGATATCCATAAAATGCATGCTTTTAAACAAAAAGGTGTCAATAATTATAATGTATTTGGTTATGTGGCGGTAAACCCAAAAATTTGCTGCAAGAAATTATGAAATTTTTAGAAGATTTTGGTCCTTGGTATGGCAATGTTCTGGACAAGAAAAATCAATAAGCTAAACACATCATACCCAATATATAAATTTATGCCGAAAATTGTGGTTCATTCTAATAAAATAAAGCAATATACAATAATTTATATATATATATGCTTATTTTATGATGTTAGGCAATTAGGCAATTAATAGAGAAGTATCAAATTGATCAGTAAACTGATGATAATAGCCAGAAAAGTACAATGTAAGCATTTTTAGTATTCAATCCCGAAAAAATTATAGTGAAGAATGATGAATAGAAAAGTTTAAAATTATTTTAACTATTTGTAATTCAAATATTATTCCAATTAATAATGAATTTAAAAACGGAAACATTATATATATTTACCCATTTCTGAATTTAGTAATTAAATCTTTTATTGAAATGAAAACTGTAAACAAGTTAATTTATGAAAAAAAGTTTATAGTGGAAACGCATACATAAGCGTAAAGAACTGACATTTTTATCATATTTTATTATTTCGCCGCGCCAATGCCGTTTCTAATATGACATATTTTTACTATTTTTTGTTATTATATGTATTAGTATTTATTTTATTTTGAATTGTTAACAAATAAATAAAAATAGAAAATATAGAAATTAGTAAATTTTTTTTTATGTGTAATTTACAAATTTACATAAATTATTATAATGGAAGACGAACAATATTGGACTTCATCAGTAAAGAAAGGATTTCATTTTAATTTTGACGAAGACGATGATGAGGTAATTTAATGGATGTAATAATTTAGTGCGGAGAAGTCTAGTCAGTGTATCTGCAGTAGTTATCTCCCAGGTTTTTTCAATAATAATTTTAACTAAAATTACTGTTAACTAATCAACCAATTTTAGCCGTAAAAAAGAAATAAATAATAAATTCTCGTGTAATCAATATAAATATGTTCTATATTTCCATCCAGTAATTAATATTTATATATGCCATAGCTTGATCATTTGGATCTATCATACCTACACTTTGATTCTAAATAACATATATAAATTTATCAGGAATGCGTCATCGTGCACATGCAGGTATCTGAAAGAAGAATTCTACATATAGGGATAATTGAAGATCAAAAGAATATGATTAAATTACAGATAAATTGTAATAAACAGATATGTTGATGTTATGATTGATTAAGACTAGTAATCATGAAAGAAGAGATTCATAAATCGTAAAATATTCCATAAATAAATACATATTCTTATAAGAAAACTTCCTTCTTCTTTTTGACGAATCAACTATTGTATCAATTTTGATTCCACTTCAAATTATCAGTTTCATGAAAAAACACTACAAATATTTCTTGT
>JANSTX010056177.1:0-25665 GCA_027564355.1 Penthetria funebris
TAAAAATAATTAAATAAATAAATTAAGGAATAGAACCCCCAAAATAAAAGGGTAGCCAAGAAGCAAAGTATAGAATAATGAGCTAATTAATGAATTTTTTTTTTTTTTTTAATGTATGAAGTAGTAAATTCTATCTAATAAACATTTTAAATTCGTAAAATTTTTAATTTTTATATATCAAATTTTATGGTAAGTTTTAATTTCCCCAAAAAATATTATAGAAAAATGATTATGAAATAGAAATAATACGTTTAAGAAAAAACAAGAAAAAAAGGTTTCCGTTTCTTTCTGATTTTCTTTCTAAATTTGATTTATTATTTTTTTTAGACCATCGTTTAACCATGCACTTACAGCTTTCATAATACTTTTGTCCCATGCAACACATGATTCTAGAACATAAAGTGCCATAGCTAATTGAGCAGTTGTATGTGATCTTGAAACTGCTTCACGCCATGAAATTAGACCTGCAAATGAATTGAATTGTTTTGTATTGTTTCGTTTTTATTTATAGAGAATTTATATTAAATTTTTATTTTCTAATTTTTAAATTTCACCTTTACTACCTTTTGGCATAATTTCCATGTCAATTGATGCAGGACTCTGTTGATTTGAATTTTGATCATTCAATTGAGATTCTTGATTTATTGATGATATTGATCCTCCTGTTGATGTTAATTGACTAGTTGGTTGATTTGTTTGATTTTGACTTTGTGTTGTTATTGCTGCTAAATGAGCATCAGCGGTACTATAAATATAAAATTTCGATATATTAAAATAAAAACAATGATACCTTAGTAAAATGATCATAAAACAATAATAAATAAACAGAACATAATAGTTCTCATCAGTACAGTAAGTATAATGCAAAACCAGTTAATCTTTACGTACAGTAAATTACATAATGTGATGCACATGTAATATCGCATATAATGCGATAGGCTGTGTAAAAAAAAAAAAAACCCCAAATTTCGTTAATATAAGGCAGCTGCGTGCTTGTAACATGTAGTGCTAGCACTTTTATATTCTGCGAGAAAGGTCAAACAAATGTCTCAGATCAGATGGGAGAGCACAATGACAACTTCTGATATACAAAATTGAGTACGATTTATTACCTGGAACGTTAGAAGCATTGCAATTGACACAGTTAAAATATTATATGTATTGCATGTCGTATGGTTCCCTACTGATCATTTTGGAATCTTTGGACACCATTTATTGTTTATTTCTTAATAATAATTTGTGTATAAAATGTGAAATCAATTGATGCCAACTTGCTATTGTTTACCCATTCCGGCAACGTGTGAATAAAATTTTTGTTTATCAAAATTATCGTGTGTATGGTTGAAGGATAAGTTCATCGATAATGTTGACAACCAAGTTGATATACGTGAACAATGTGATAGTTTGTGAAAACCAATAGTCTTGCTTTGTTAATGCTTTGAAAATGTTAAATGATTCATAGATTCATTAATTCGGCATATGTACACTATTTGGTTCCAACTGCTGAACATTTAATCATAACCATAAAGTTGGTTTCACAAATAAAAATAACAAAAAAAAAAAAAAAAAAAAACAAAATTCCTTCGCAACAGCGGCCTCCACCATTTCACAAATATAATGAAAAAGTGTGTGGAAAAAAAAAATTGAAGACAATGCAATGTCACAATTTGCCAAATCATCGGAAATACTTGATGTCATCATCGGCATCGAAGTTTTATTACCAATTATCAAACACTTTGTATGTATTTTATGTACATTTAATGTATTTTTAATACTAACTTAAAATATAAAAATATTAATAACTGGCGATATAATAATATTTTTATGTAGTAGCACTTCGAGTGAATGAACCATGTATATAATTTTTGTTACACAATAAACGTTGAATACATTACAGAGAAATTAATTTAAAAAATAAACAAAAAGCATACAAAAACAAAACTGTACTACTACCTAGTTCCTAACGGTGGCTTCAAATATCTCCTTTCGATAGCCGCTTCAAGTCCCAATATTCGATCACGTATCACTAATATGCCGGCAAAAAAGTCCACACTACCATCCGTATCACTGTCACGTGACGGTACAATCCAACCCTTCATTTGCATCGATGCGCTTGCAATTTTATCCTCCAACGTTTCAACTTGTTCCAATAGATTTAATTCAACGCGACGTGCAATTTGTGGATTCCATGCATTCATTGGTTCCGGTTCAATGTAACCGCGTACGGGTGGCGGTGTCCGTACATGTGCCACATGAAATGTTGTTGATAAATCAATTGATTCGGTCAATGCATGCAATAAATTTTGACGTAATTCACGTTCGCGTACACCACGTACATGTAAACATTGTACAATATCATTTAATAAATCAATGTCATTTATTTTCCACCAACCATAACGTAATTCTTTTGTTACGAAATTTCGTTCCAAACGTTTTGGCAAACCATTTAATTTTATCTCTTCCAATAGTTTTTGTTCATCGGCGGTCATTTGTAATGGGCTAGGATTATCACATTGTATATAAGCACTAATATTACCTAAAGACATATTAATAAAAGCTGGTAAATGATAGTTTTGTGTTATTTCCTCTTGTTTAATATTCATCATATTATCCAGAAGTTCATCATTTGTATTATATTGTTGTATGTGATGGGAAAGTGATTGAGGATGATGATGGTGGTGATGCTGTTGTAGGGATGAAGAAGATGGCGATGATGTTACATCTTGTAATTGTTGTGATGGTTTTAAAAATAATAGATTTCTTTTTGTTGTATCATCGTCAATTATCATATCATCTATTTCAGAATCGTCAATATTTTGCGTTTGATGATGATTATTATTATCAATATCATCATCATCGTCATCATTATTATTAATATTATCATCATCATTGTCATTGTCATCATCGTCATTATCATCATCATCATCATCATCATTATTTTTATTATTATTATTATCATCGGCAGTGGTGTTCTCATTACAATTCTCTTTTTTTATTTGTTTAAAATATTTTTCAATCATATACTCATCAAGACCGGATACAGATAATATTGAATCTCGATTAAAATTTAAATTCGAATTTGTCGTCTCAATTGGTATATTAAAATAATGTGCATTGTTTCCAATGTCCCAACGATTTCCTTGAATTTGTATAATAATATCACATGTTAAATTTGAATAGTTTATTTGTGATGAAATCGGTACAGTTGGACATTCCATTGATGTTAATTGAATTTCACGATTTGCAATTGAAAACCATTTGTCCATTAATGGTGTTGGGGTGGCGGTGGCAATTGTTGATGTTGTTTCTGTTGCCATTGTTCCCATTGATAATGAAACTATTGATTCTATTGATGATGTTATTGTTGTTGATGTTGTTATTGCTGATGTTGTTATTGTTGTTGATGGCATCCCATCAGTGAGAATGCTTGTTGATGTTGTTGATAATGTATTATGTAATGATATTGGCAATTGTTGTAAAATTGTTTCTTTATCATCTTCGAATTTTATTGTTGATGTTGTTGGTATTATTGATGATAATGATGATGATGTTGCAGATATCGCTGCTGCAGTAAATTTAATATCATTTTTAATGTTGCATACATTCATCATATAATTATTATCATCAATTTCATTTTTACATTGATATTCATTTTTAACAACTACATTATTTTCAACTTTAATATCATCAATATTTTTAATATCAATAGCATTATTTTTAATTTCATTTAACAATCCATCAGTCTTGTGAATAATATTTGTATCATCACATTTTTTTAACATATTATTATTATCATTAATAATAATATTATTATTATGACTATTATTATTATCAATAAATTTACCATCATCACCATCATTATTCTTCTTTGTCTCTATTTCCATATTTATTGGTGATTGTTTCTTATCACAGTTATTATTATATAAATTATTATCAGTTATTTCTGAAGAAAATATCATACATTGTTGAGCACTTATTAAATTAACATTATTAATAATATCATTATCAACATTAATATTGCAATTGTTGTTATTGCCATTACTATTTATTGTTGTTGTATCAATTAAAATGGAATTATTATCAATTTTATCAGTACCACTAATATAATTTTTATTATTATTTTCAAAATGTGATGGTGTTGCTACCATCATCATTGTATGCGGTGCATTAACATTAATGCCACCAATTTGATTATTGACTTCAACAACTGTTTCATCATTATTTTTATTTGCTTTTTGAACTAAAATTGCAGTTGGTATTGAATCTTCAATATCATCCATCATACCATCATTATTATCAACATTATTATTTTTATTTTTATTGTTATTATTATTACTATTACCATCAGCATTATCATTTTTTGTATCAACTAACAATGATGGTGATGATGATGATATTATAGCTGCATCAGGTGCATTATCATCCATAATTGATTGTGCATCTTTCCAACAAATTTCATTGTGCATTTTTTCATCTTCTTCAATTTTTTGATTGGCGGCAGCTGTGGTTGATGTTGATGTTGTTGTTTTTGTTGTTGTTGTTATAGTTTTTGTTGATGCTGTTGTTGATGATGATGTTAATGTTGATGTTGTTGTACTTGTTATTGTTGTTGATGTAGTAGTTGTTATCGTATTATTGATATTATCTGTGTTATTGATATTATTTATGTTGATGGTAGTACTATTTGTAATATTATTCACATCATTATTTATCATTTCAATTGGATATTTACGTTTTCGTCCACGTTTTTTCTTTTCAATTATCATCATACCAGATGTATCATTTAATAATGATGTTAAGGATGATGATGTTGATATTGATGATGAAGATGAAGATGATGATGATGAAGACGATGAAGATGAAGATGAAGAAGATGATGATGATGACAAAGATGATGGTAATTGTATTGATGGTGGGGGTAATAATGGTAATTTTGATTGATAATCAATATCGTCTAATGTTGTGTGATATTTTAAAATATCCGGTTGTGCCGATTCAAGTGCTTCAACATAAATGCCACCGGATTTTGGTAAATGCCAATAACGTCGCCAATATCTATCTTGACCATAACACGTGGATCTCAATTGATTACAACTTTGTTCCAATAGTGATTTATTTTGCTGACCACTTTTTATAAGTTTATCTAATTTTTTGTGTACTTCATCAGAAGTCATGCGATTGTCTTCATCTTCTTCTAATATTGTACATTCACTTTCAATATCACTAATGTCATCGTCTAATATTACTTCACTTAACGACGATATATCCGTTGATATTATTGGTTTCATTATTATATTATTATTATTATTTTGATTTGAATTTATTGGCATCATCATTGTATTTGTTATTGTTGAATTAAATGATGTTGATGCAATTGTGGATGTTAATATTGATGTTGTTGAAATTGTTGAAATTGTTGATATTGCTGGTGTTGTTAATAATGGTATTGATAGAGATGATGAAGTTGCTGATGCTAACGATAATGTTGTTGATGTGGCAATAATTTTATTATTTAATAAACTATTAATATCTGGTGTATTTGTACCATTATTTATATTCATAATTGATTCATTTAATGTTAATTCATTATTTGTTATTGTTTTATTAAAATTTGTTGATGAATCATCTAATAATTGATCATCAATATTATCTGGACGTTTTACTAAATTATCATTATCACTAATACTTTTATCATTATTATTATTATTATTATTATTATTAATAACATTAATATTATTTACTAATGAAATATCTGAACTATGCATTGAAGAATCGTCTTTATGATTTAATAATAAATCAGAAGCATCTGTTAAATTATCAATACTTGATGTATTTGTCAAATTTGATAGTGTTTTTGTAAATGATAAATTTGATGAATCTAATTTTTCTAATTCATTATTATTAATGTTAATTGCAGATGCACCATCATTATTCATATTACATACATTAAAATTATTAACATTGTTAACATCAACAATATTATCAACATAGCCACTAGTTTTGGTGTCCATAACATCAATAACATTACCAGTAGAATTGTCAACATCAATAATGTTTAAATTACTAGTACTTGAGTTACCGCATAACATTTGCTGTTGATGTTGTTGTTGATAATTATTTTGTTGATCCATCATCAATCCGGTTGTTATAGTTGCAGTTAACATTGTTGTTGTCGTTGTTGTCATTGTTGTCGTTGTTGTTATTATTGATGGCATATTAAAACCATCTCTTGGTATTAATTCTGATTGTTTTGCCAACAATTGTGTACGCTCAAATTGTTCCATTCGTATTTTACGTGTATGTAAATGTTTATATTTTCTAATTTTATTATCTAATAAATATTTCTCTTTTTTAAATTGTGCCATTGCATCTAAACTACCCTCAATTTGTTTAACAACTGCCTTATTCAATAATAAATCGTTACATAAATGTGATAATATTTGTGTTTTAACGGTGGGATTTAATGATACAAATGGTTTATCTCTTAAACATTCTGATAATTTCCATGTAACATTTTCATGTAATAATTCATAATATTGATGATTTTTACCAATTGATGTATTCATCAATTGATCCAAATCGGTTTGATGATGATCGGCAACACGTTTTTCACGTTCTCTATCCAATGTTATACCAGATAATTGACGTACTTCACCAGTTGCAACCGCATACAAATAAATACGTAATATTTCGGAAATATTACCATTTGTTATATCGGCTGTACGTAATGTTTGTCCAAGTAATGTTGTATGACGTACTGGATTTGGTATACCAGGATCTTCAATGGCACAAACTAATAAATGTGTTATAACCGATAATAGTTCATCTTCTGAATCAACAGATGTATCTGATGATGCTAATGCTTGATGAAGATTCTGTAATGTTGGTAATGATTCCATATCTATAACGAAATATGATAACAATTTTTTAATTATTAAATTTTTATTTAAGTATGGTATGAGAGTAAGTATTTATTATTATACTATCACTTACCAAATCCTAATGTTTCACCAAAATTATGTAGAAATTCAAAAACCATTAATAAATCAGCTAAAGCTTGACCTGTTAATTTTAAACCCGGTAATCTTGGCATATCTGGAAAATCTTTTTGATTTGCTATTTCCGAATCTTCTTGTGGTTTACGTAATTCCAATAGTATTTCTGCGTCACGTTTTTTTGCCGCAATTTTCTTTTCTCTTGTAATTAATTTATCTAATACAATCTATAAATATGAAAAATAAGAAACAAGAAACAATTAATGAAATTAAACAGATAAATAAAATGTGAAATTAGAAAAAAAAAATCAAGATCATTCATTTGTGGTGTGATGTTGGAAACGAAATATGTTTTTCTTCTTATAGCAGTTATTTCTTCCGGTATCAATCTGGTATTGATTTGCGTGAGTCAAGTCATAAACCTATTTATGTTTTCGTGTAAAGTGGTCAGTTGACTAAAAACACGATTTTATATGTGGTACTAATTTTTAATTTTCGAAAATTGATCAACATCAATACCAACTGCGCCAGAATGTTACAATATATAATTGTGAAAATATAAAAACAAATAAATACCTGGTGTTTCTTTTTCTCCCGTTCTTCAAACTTTCTACGATTCTCCAATTGTCTAATCAATGACATATGCTGTCTTCGTCTTTCTCTCTCCTATTTTTTTTTATTTTTTAAATTTTAAAAACAAATTATTAAAAGTATATAAATTTTATGTATTTAATTGAATTTACAAAAAGTTAATTTAAAAAAAAACAAAACTAATATTATGATAAAACAACCATTAAAATTTGTTAACAAAAAAAAAATAGTATAATAAAATTTCAAGTAATTTGGGAACAAATAAGTCAAATAAAATTTTAATTCATCAGAAGAACATATTGGATTTGATGCTAAAACATAACTGATTGATAAAAACAATAATCCTCTATTTAAATTGGTAAAAAAATATAAAATAATTATTAAAATGTGATCTTAATGGTTGTTGTTCATCTGTGTAATAAATTATGTAATCCAAAGCATAATCAATTGTACCCTCTGATGCAGAATAATTTATGCGTGAAAAATACATGTATAACACAAAATTAGATTTACAGACAGATAGATATGCAGCAGAATAATAAGAAAGCGAGGAACTAATGCAAAAAATATGTTGCTGGTGACTGGTCCAGTCGAAGATGGTAGAAAATTCGAATAAATAAATTTTCAAATGTTGTAATTTGAGTAGAGAAACATCGATTCACTGCCAGAATCGTTATTGAATTTGGATCTTTTTCATCCGAAAGAAAGACACATTTTGAATAGTCTTTTCAATATGATAAATCATCAACATTATAATATGAATATAATATTTGTATAACTACATAATTTTATTTGCAAGAACTTTGTAAAACACATACAAATTACCAATTGTGCTTCAATTCTTAATTGGTATAATATTTGCAATGTATATAAAATGCAAGTTTTATACCAGTTGTGAATTAAAGCGAGTACGTTCGAATATAAAATTATTAATGATGTTATCTATAGATTTATTTTATTTAAAGTAGTATGCATGCAATATTTTTATCTAAATTAAAACGAGTCGCTTATAGTGAGTTACTCATCACCTATTTTTCTGTTAGTGAAATAGAAAAAACCAAAATATTCACCTCTAGTATAAATAATTTGGGGAAAAAACGACATGCACAAAATAATGAGAATGAATAATGCGGTAAAAAATTAAATAAGCCGAAAGATTTTTAATAAACTCATTTATTATATTCGTATTGTCATTAAGATAATCTCATATTAGAAAATCATTGACATTAATTTAATTCAAAGCATTACACAATTAAATTAATGCATTTAATTTCAAATTCACACACACACGCATACAAGAATTCGACCATTATTAATATTGTTGATGTCACTCTATAAAGTCACATAATACATTCCAATTGGTGATTTTCAAATTTAAAAGATTCAATGTTTGTGTATATTATAAGTTCTCAGCTTTTTTTATACTAAATAATATATTAAAATGTCAGATAATATGTGATTCCATAGAATCATTGATTTGTGTGATTAATTTGTATCTGAAATATGACTGTCACGTCAGTTTACTACAATCGCTAACATCATACAATCCCCTCAAGAGTGTGCTAATTTAATTAATTATTATAGATTGTACAGAAAAATAACGTATTGATAAAATGATCTATACAACTGAATTTGAAGTCTTAAAAATCCATGTAAAACTTTAATTTTAATTAATGTGCGTTTTTAATTAAAGTTCCACAGTTGAAAATAATTTTTTTTTTTCTAAAATTATCAAGTATTTTCTTATATTTATAAAGGTCATTATAATACGTAATATTATATATGATATTTTAAAATAATAAATGAGTTTTTAAAAATCTTTTTTTTTTATAATCTATTTAAAATTATGTTAAATATTAAGAATCGTATTTTTAAAAAATGCTAGACAAAATTAAAAATAAAACAAACAAAATGCAAAGAATGGAGTAATTTGTTAAATTTCGAGACTATTATTTTTGTATTTGCCACCAATAAAAACGAAGAATAGAAAGAAGAATGTTAATGACAAAATTTGTCAGTTAAAGTTAAAATTAATTTTGTTTAGTATTATTAAAATATGCATATTTTTAAAAATTGGAAAGTATTAATAAAAAGAATAAAATTATTATATTAAAAAAAATTGTTTAATAAATTAATTATTTTTTTTATGTTTTAATTAAAAAATTTGCAGCAATATTTCTCATACCAATTCAACTGTGTAGAGTAATTCCTTTTGCTTGTTGAGATCCTGCAGATAGATCTGCGTGTATGAAAAAAAAAAAACAAAGAAAAAAACCAGTTGAACATGTAATTAATTTAGAACATTTTTTTTTTTTTTTTATAAAAAATTATTAAGAAAACTTCTTAATTTCTTCCATTATAATTATTTATTTCATTTAGCAGTTGCATTGTTATTGGTTTCGAATTTAAAAAAAAAAAAGAACAGTTTAAAACATAAAACTGTTGTACGCACACTTTAGTGTGTCGCCCAATTCTTGGAGAGTGCCGCCACATTTAATCACCATACATCAATATTCTATTTCCTTTGCCCGTTTAATCGAGATGTAAACAAGATGTATTTGATAAGAAAACATCCTGCACTAAAGACAAAAGTGAAAAAAATCTCACAAATGGTGTTTCGTAAAATAAGTTCGTGTTATGTGTGCAAAGTCATCAGAGTATTGTCTAACAAAATTATGTACGTAAAGTTTTACGAGTTGATAGAGTAACAAATTAACTATGTGTGATAAATTAAACAAATTGTCTAGTTACTAGTTTCTTATTTAATTTTAAATTATCTCAAATATTTTGAAAACATTTAAGTTCTTTACGGAATTCAACTGTATGAAGAATGTTCCACAAACAACGAAGGGCACCACAAAAAAAAAAAATTGCGAAGTTTTCTAACAATCTACGGATTTCTAATAGGATATAAATTAAAAAAAAAAAAAGTTAAGATTCACACAATTAGTAGCATTTTTTGTGATCACAGTTTGGTATATTTTTATAATATTTTATCGAGAATGTTAAATTTCATTTCAACTGTCAATTTTGATTACTGTCAATACTTACAATGTACGACGATGTATAGTCAATTAAAATGTACGATTAGCAATTTTACTGTTAATTATAATGACTGTCAATTTTGATAGTAGAAAGCCAACTTCGCTGCTCACTGTTAATTTCGCCGCTAACAGTCAATTTTGAAGTTTACTGTCAATTTCGCCGCGTAGTGTCAATTCCGTTATAACTATTCCGCTGGGAACGTATTTCGAAAACTATATCTTTATAAACGACTAACAATTATAAGTAATTTAATCTCTTCAAAATCGATTCCCAAGAAACAACTAACTATTAATATTTAAATTCATCATTGTATTTACTTTGAAAATATCGTCTTCAAAACTTAAGAACATTTCTATTTATACAAATCAAAATCTATTTTCTACATATAAAAAAGAAAATATTAACGAAAAGAATAAATAAAAATTTAAAAAACAGAAAAAAAAAACAAAATTTTAATAATTGATGGATGGTGGTGCTCCAATAAAATATTATTTACAACTAAACATAAAAAACAAATTTCATTTAGCAACAAAAATTAGGTAACCTAAAATTATGTAACACAAAAAAAAAATGTCTGTTCTCATATTTTGTTTAAAAAAAAAAATAATCTTAGAATAAAATTGGTAGTGGTAGTAGAAAGTAGAAGAAGTAGGTACCTGCTCCTTAGTCAAAACGGCTTCCTGTCTTTTTTTATCTCTCTCCTGAAAATTTAATTTTTCGCATAATCGACAGTTTTTTTATTCTATTTTTTGTTTATTGTAATTTTTCTTTAATTAAAATGATTTTTTTTTCTTTTTTTTTTTTTAGCAAATGAAATAAAATGTTAAATTTAATTTAAACTAATTATATATTGACCAGTGATAAGATCAATTAAATGTTTAATTAATTCTTAAGAAAATATATGACGAAATAAATTCAAAAAGAAAAAAATTGTCAAGCTTTCTTACCTGTTGCTTTCGTTGTAACTCTTCCTGTTTAGCTTTTTCTAACTCTTCTTGACGTTTACGACGAGCCTAAATAACATGCGACACATTAAAAGTCCGAAATTATAGTTAGCTGTTGTTTTTTTAATTTCGGATTCGTTGTTGATGTTGTTAATGTTGGTATTGACATATAATTGTTTTTAATTATGGACAATTCTAGAATATTATACATTTTTCCCATTTAGGCAATTTTAGCAAAGACCAAAACGAAAACGCATTTAAAATTCAGTAATTAAAACGTATTTCGAAAAAAAAATCATTACATTTTTTTACTTAACTATTGCGGCGAATAACTGAACGACGAATAGCGTACATTTAAGTAGTAAACCGCGATGTTGGGGCGAATTCAAAACAACATTTAAGATAATAAACTTAATATTTTTTAATATCATTTATTAGGACGATCTGTGATAGAATCAACCAATCAGAAGAGTTGAATTTATAATCAACTGAATTGGGCAATCGTTGTAAACAGAATTATATATAACCATCATCAGCTAAAATAGTAAATGCTAGGGTGTTGTTGTTACTTACGTCAATTTGTAAGCCACCACAAATAAATCAAGCGTTCGACAATAAATTGAAGAACATGATCCGTAAACTTTATCGTGACTAGCAATGCAGAATCTTGCATCGTAGCAAGCTTTTTATATATTTGGTGCACATTCAGGTATAAAGAAACATTGTTTATCAATACTAAGTGTATATCTGCAAAAAATTGGAAAGTGATGGTCACACATTGATGCGTTTGGTCAATGATATCGCAAGATGTGCGAATATTCAGGGTAGTAGAAGATCTGACCAATTAAATTGAGAAAAATATATGATTTCAATTAAAAAATTCTATTTATACGTCAATAGGTCAATTAAGTTTTTTTTTTTTCAATTTTTTTAAATTAGTTAATAAAATATTTATTTAAAATTAAATAAAAAAAAAAAAACTACGAACATTCTTAGCCTTATAAATTTTAATATTTTATAAAAAAAAATGTATGTCTATATAAATTGTGCTTAATCATATAAAATGGTTTTGACAAAAGATTACTTACTTCTAACGCCTGTTGATTACGTAACTCACGTTCCTTACGCTGTGATTCGAGACGTTCCGTTTTTTCCATTTCACGTGCTTGTCGAGCCTTCGGATAATATAAGTAATTCTTTTTTTTTTTGTCAATTAATTAAAAGCCACACGCACAAAAAAAAAAAAAAAAAATTGTTTAATAAAATTACAACAAATACCTTTTCTTTACTCCTTGCCATTTCATCTTTGGCAATTTTTTTCGCATCACGTATAGCCTGTTGTTGACGTGCAATTTCAATACGTTGTTCAACACCCAGTGATTGTCTGGTAAATAATTTTAAATCTTCTAAACGTTTAGCAACCTCAACATCACTCATACGTATAAATTCACCATCAGTTGTATAAGGTGCTGGAGCCGGTTGTAAAAAAATACCAATTATTGCTTTTGCAGAAAATGTAAAATTGTCACGTGTAAATATTGAACTTTGTTGTTCCAAAATCTAAAGGTGTTAGACAAATCATTTTTTTTTTCATTAAAAATAAAAATGCTCTAAAAAGACAAAAAAAAAAAAAAAAAAAAGAAACTTACAGATTGTACTTGTCCCAAATGTTTTAATTTCACTTGACTACCTGGTGCATAATAATAAACATCACCACGAATTTGACTATTTTTTGTAAGACCACGTATTATTGTTTCACGTTTCCAACCCTTATCTAATGGTGCACGTAAATCATTTAAATTTATTTGCTCTTCACCATCTGAATCAGACATGCCACTTGCATCAGCAAGACTTTCGGAATCAGTTGACACATCCATTGATTGATTTGCTTCAACAATTGCTTGACGAATTTTTTCCTAATAAATTTTTTTTTTATTTATGGTAAAGTTTAAAGTAACAACAAAAAAAAAAAAACTTAAGTAGTGGTGAAATTTCACCATAAGAGGTATATAAAATAAAGTTAAAATAGCTATAATCTCGTGATTAGAACAAAGATTATAATAATTATAATGTTATATTTTGATTAATTTTCCAAAGACATTCGATGAAATTGATTGTAAGAAAAAATTGTACAATTAGAATTTTAATTTTATAGACTTTTGCAAAACAGTCTAAACATTTAGCAATTTCATTAACACAATTGTTTGCCACTTACCAAATCTGCACCATGACTTAATAATTGTTGTGTTGAAAGCATTGGTTTCAAACCAACTGCTCGACTTTGTGCTAACAGTGATGCAACTGTATTTTTTTTCGGTTTTGATACACCTCTACCTAAATTTCTAGGTCTTCCTTCCTTATAATTTACTATGAAAATAAATTTTGTGTATTAATAAATAATAACAAGTAATGGGAAATATAAGTGTGAAAACAAAATAAAATAAATAATGTACGAGTTATTTAATTTGTATATGTTTGTTATGCAAATAGTATTCAAATAAAATTTTTTTTTAAATAGATAGTCTACGAATTGATAGCTTAAAATCATTGAAAAAAGTCGGAAACATACAAGCGATCTGATAAAACGGAAATGGGGGTATCTTTGGAGAAAGTATAGCTAACGTTGCATAAGTTATTAATTTGTAATAGCAGTGGTACTTTACAAATGTCGAAATATTGTTGCAAATTTATACTAAATTTAATTGCATGAGTAAAGCGATTTTCTGAAGATATATGAACATTGACCAGATGACGATTAAGTAAACGTCACATTTGAAAGGAAATTATATAAAAAATTCGAATTCAAATAGATTTGTCAGATTTTAAACAATGAAGAATCTACCATGAATATCGTCATCATTAACTTAACTGATACGTTACAAGGGTGCATCAAGGGTGTTGTTTGATTCCGGTGGTAACGCGCAGAAGTACACCCAAATAAGTTAGTTGGCCTAACCAAAACAATATGCTGGTCCTTCGAGCCGGGTTTTTTATGATCAAAATAATAATTTAAAAAATTGGCTAACAATAAAAACAAAAATGAATATAGAAAATAACTTAAGTTTTTTGTAACCATTTTTGTTAGACGTTTTTCTTTAGCGAATTTTTAATTATTAAAGTTTTAACGCATACACACACATGATCAATCATGTAACACTCTGTTATTTAATATTATTATTGCCGCCCCCTACGAACTATACCAGGTTAGAATAATTTTTCTTTTATTAAAATTTAGATACTTTTCTTGAATTGGATATGAATACTATTATTTAAATATAATATTATATATTTTGCAACAAACAAATACAACATTAAACTTACACATACGATCATTTCCACTACCAGAACCCAATGCTGCAGTTATGGAACTTAAACTTTGTAAACTATTACTGCCAATAATATTACCACTATTAGTGCCACTACTGCCAGCAATTGTAAGACTGCCATTTCCATCAACAACAACACCGCCACCACCAACACCACCACTACCACCACCACCACTACCACCACCACCAACCACAGCACTACAAACACCGCCACTAGTATTTCCACCACTATTATTACCTCCAAAATCTTTCGGCTCTGTTTTCATACATAAATTTAGTGGAGCATCACCATCTTCATTATTATTTGATGATGATGAAATTGATTTATTAGCACTCAAATTTAAAGTAGCTGTTAACCAATCATTAGATGAATCTAAACTAGTATCTTTATTTTGCATTTGTTGATGTGAATGCTGATGCTGTTGTTGTTGCTGTGGTTGCTGCTGATGTTGCTGCTGATGTTGTTGCTGAGTTTGTTGTTGCTGCTGTAGTTGATGGTGATGATGTGAATTTTGTTGCTGTTGTTGTTGCTGTTGTTGCTGCTGTTGTTGGTGTTGTTGTTGTTGTTGTTGTTGTTGTTGTTGTTGTTGTTGTTGTTGTTGTTGTTGTTGTTGGTGCTGTTGTTGGTGGTGTTGTTGTTGGTGGTGTTGTTGTTGGTGGTGTTGTTGTTGATGTTGTTGTTGGTGTTGGTGTTGCTCTTGGTGTTGTGGCTGCTGTTGTTGCTGCTGTTGTTGTTGCTGATGTTGTTGCTGCTGTTGTTGCTGTTGCTGCTGTTGTTGCTGTTGCTGCTGTTGTTGTACTTTTGACAAATTAAAAGCTCCATTTGATGTTATTGTTGGTGGTAACTTTATTACTTCAACACGATCACTCTGGTGGGTACTTTGAACATTACCAAACTCAGCCTCTAAACGTGCTCGCTTCGATGGACTTATGCCAGCAGATGTTAATCCAGCTAAACCCAATAAAGGATTTGGATCAAGTGATATTGTTTTCTTTCGACCACGATTTGTTGTACCTGGTATTTTTGGGCCCACAATTGATGATGTATACTTGATGATTTCTGTATCGGGTGGTAAACGCACACCAAGCAAAGACGATGGATCGCTAATGAATTATAAAAAATTTAAGAATAGAATAACAATTCAAATATATAACACATATACATATATATATATATATTATACATATTATATATATAACAAATATACTAACCTTCCTTCCAATGCCGCACTAAACCAAGCCACACAAAACCAAAAACAAAATATATATGTAAATATTTAAATTTCATTTCTACTGATCCAATAAAAATACCTTAAAATTCCAGATGGTATATAATCCTTTGATGATTTTGATGAATTACCTGCAGCTAATGCATTCATTGCAGCTTGCATACTTTGTTGAGATGTTAATGAACCTAAGTTGCCAAATTGTGACAATGTATTTAGAGCACTCATTGACATCGATGTATTTGCTGATACCGAAGAAGAGGATGGGGATGCTAAATTTGTGAACAGGAAGGACAGTTTTAAATTTCGAATTTTTAAGAACAAATCAATATTTTAAGAATACACAACAAAATACAATACTTACATAAATTACTTGCCAATAGATTTGAATTATTCTTATTTGTATCCTTATTATTAGAGGAATTATTATTGTTGTTATTACTAGACATATTATGATGACTAGACGATGACGTTGATGATGATGATAATGGTAAGATGGAAGTTGAATGATTTGGCATTGATAAATGAGATGATGTTGATGCTGATGATGATGACAAATGTTTATTACTATTATTACCAGATTGATTATGATGATTATTTGAAGATGATTTTTTTGAAGAAGACGATAAACCACCACTGTGTCCCATATTTGTTGATGTTACTGATGTTGATGAGGACGCAGCTGCAGCGGCAGCGGCTGCTGCAGCGGCTGCTGCTTGCATTGCAAGTAATTCTTTGTGTAATGTTGCTGGATTATATTGATTTGAAGATGATTTATATGAAGATGATGATGCTTGCTATAAAATAATAAAATTAAAATTATGTTAGGTTTTAAAATGGTTTTGAAACAGACAAACAATAATTTACTATTGTTATTCAGTGAAATTTTATCATACAACTGAATAATCGAAAATACAATAAAAATATTTAAAGTAGACAAAATATCATTTAATACCATGGGTGCTCTGAAAAATAAATTATCTCCCTGGTACATGGGTAAATGGCATACATGAAAATACGTTCATGTTTTATATCGAGCACTACAGTACGAATTTTCATATATAAAACTTAAACAAATATAATTTATTGATTAAAATATTGTGCTACTATAATATACAAAATGGGTTATGGTTCTAGTATTGTATACTCAGTCTCTACATAGCATACGTCGTTTATCATATTGTCTGTTGCTGCATAAAATTTAGTAATTTCTGAATGAATTAAATCAAAACCATTCGCATTATACATAAAAAAACCTAAAATAAACCAATTTAACAATAATGAAATCAGTTCATCGTAAGGAATTCAACGAAAGCACTTCATTGCAGGTTCATAGCGTTGATTGATGCAATTCGTCGCAAGAACACTTCATAGAATATACAAACGATAAACGCACTTCATTCATCGTTTTTTATAATTTATCACGACGAGGATTGTATCTTGCCATTCACCACTGATACATTGCAAGTATATGTGAAATTTATCGTAAATGCCACTTCTTACATAGCCGATGCAATTCATTTCACATAACGTCTAAACCATATGATTTATAGGCACGCACAACACATTTTATGTCATTCATAGTGCAATTTATTGTTATTCTGGTGCACCACGTACAATTGATTGCGAAGATATAATTCATCGAAACTAAGCAATTATTCCGTATAAAGTATTCACCATAGATAAAATTAATCGCTGATACAATTTGGTACATGATGTTATATGTGCCTTCCAAAAAGATATTGCGGAAAGCTGTTAAAAATGATTTCACGACACCAGTCAAATATTCCATGAAGATAACAATCAAAAACAATCTAAAATATACTTTCAAAAATTAATTCTTCTTGCAGTCATAATCATCGAGCATCGCGCAGTGACTAATGTAATATGTAATATCATCATGTAAAAATTCCATTCAAGAAGTCATTTCAGGTGGATATCAAAATAAAATAATTCAATATTTTTATATAAAATATGTATTTATTTACCTTATAAGATGATCCAGATGTTGATTGTGGCAACATTGGTGAAATACTTATGCCACTATTTGAACCGCTATTACTATTGCTACTATGACTATTTGACTTTTTCTCTTTTCGACTTTTACTGCCACTCTTTGTTTCACCACTACCTTGACGTGAACCGCTCGAAGATGATGTATTCATACCACTCATACCTAATCCAGATGGAAATGCAGAAGCTAAATCAGGATGGGGAAATGGTGACAGACCAGATGCCTGAAGTCTTGTAAAATAATCTTGTGCGGCTAATTGTGCCATTGACCACCAACCTAGAAATAAAATTTAAAAAAAATAAAAACAACATACTCGTATAGCTTCATTTATTGTACATATTTAATTTACAACAGAATATTTGAATGAACGTCAAATCTGGAACGACAGATGTTTGTGATATTGATAATATAATGTACTAAATCGGAAGTCGATTTTACGATACTATTGATAATAACTAGTGTATGCACTTCTCAAAATAATTTTAAGAAGTATAAGGATTAGTCTGTGATTGGAAGAGCAAACGATCAGTTGTCGTCCTCATTTTTTGTAGGCATAATACAATACGAATACGGCATCTAAAAAAAAACACTGAAATATATACCACAATTTGGGAATGTCAATGTTATAAAACAATTACAAAACTAAAGTCAAAATGATACCAATATAATCGTATCCTAATGCGTCTTAAAATTTTGAAAATTCAAATAGTTACATACTTATACATAATGTATATTATAGTTTGACTATTTTTGAAACAGAAAATACTACACTAAACAAGGTCATGATCAATTCAATTAGTAATTAAGTGCCTATGCGGTTGCCGTTAGAAACAGAGTATTAATTCCACTAACCTATTTAATTGTCGCTTTGTGAATTGACTATAGTAATGACAAAACTTTTTAATTACTTGTCAAACATTAATAAATGTTGTATTAAAAAGTCAACAAAAAATGTTGCATGAAGACGTCAAGAAATGATGTTGTATTAAAACGTCAAAAAATTACGTTGTATAAACACGTCAACAAATGACGTTGAATTATCAATAACACCCTGGAAGAAATGGACAACAATTTGTAATCTGATTTTTTTTTTTGATTAGTGCTACAATATTCAATCACAAAACAATCTACTAATTGACAAGCAATAAAATAGACCACGTAATAATTAATAATAAGTGGAGACACACTCTGTTGTACGTAAGTAATTTTAGAGGTGCTGATTAGATTAAAGTGGTCACAATCAGGTACAGGATAAGTGAAAAAATATTTCAGATTAAATCTGTAACGGAATATAATAAACAAGGTCGTTGAAATAATCTTTCACAATAGAATCACTTCAATATTGGGACTGTGTATTCAAGATTGTGTCACTTTCACAAGTGATAGTACTTGTATATAGTCAAATAATATATCAAATGGCCATTATATATGTATTTCGTTGACTTTAAACAAGCGTTCAACAGTCTTAATCGTAAAAAAGATGTCAAATGTCACAATCCAATTTTTTCGTCAATTAAGACAATTTTCGCCTAATACAATTTCAAACTAGGGATTGTAGATATTATTGAATATAAACACTAAAAATTTTAAAAAAAAGATGAAGGAGAACGGTCATCAAAGAAGCTGATATTAAAGTGGAGTGAAGATGTTGGTCAGAAAACGTGAACAAATTAGTTTGTTCATTGATGTCAAAATTGTAGACTGACTATACATATACAAGTTACACTTTCTGTATCATATTGTAGTTGATTTTTCGTGTGTGGTTGAATGACAATTTTGGCAACCTAAGTTGATATGCTTGAACAAGCAGCTGCTTATGTTATGGTTTAGACTGCTGAAACGGCAAAAGGTCGCTCTCCGTTCGTTTTCATCTAACAGGTAGTTAAGGTGAACCAGAAATTGTACCAACAAAAGGTGTTAAACAATACATTGATCATTTTGGTGCCAACCATTGGGTATTTCAACAGAACTTGGCATCATCCCATAAATACGTTTAAAATACGTTCATTTGACACTACAATTTTTACAAAATCATGTTCCACATTTCAATTATTTGTAACAATGGACACCTTATACTCAACAGACTTGAATTCAGTTAAATTCTCCACATGATTCAATTTGAAAGGTAAGGTATTAAAAAAAAGAGCAATGTAGAAAAAATAAATCATAAATTTCTGAATAAATAGGCTGTGGGTAAAGAACAGCATTTTTTTTTTTTTGCGTTTTTGCATTATTGTAGATAGAAAACCAGAGTATTCTGTTGCGATATCGAATTAATAACTTTTTTTTTTTGTACTGCTGCTGAACCTAATGCCCACCAAATGGTTGGTACATTCGAGTGCGTCTTGTCTATTCGAAGAAGTTTGGTGATACTATACAGAAGTTAAACGAATCAGGGTATATTTGAATTTAATGATTCAATTCTATTACGGTATGTTGAAAACTTTTTCTTAATAGAAGAAAACTCAAAAAAATTGAAACCAGAATTAAACTTCAATGTTTTGCTGAATGATTAATTAATTAAAATATTTTATACATCTTATTGAGTGACGAACGAATGTATTGGCCCGTAAAGTTTAAGTCGATGAATTATTTCATTGAAAAAACAAATATATATAAAAAAAACGTCTATCAATAATATTCACTTTCATTTTAATGTAAAGTCTTATAATTGGATGATAGATAGTACATCTTCAATAATAATAAAAATAATAATAATAATAAAAAACAACAACACAAGTTATACTGTTCTTCACAATCAGATGGCACTACATTCAATAAATAAATCATAAATGAGAAAAAGCACATGCTATTGCTATATAGTAAACAATTTCATTTGTTATGAAAAGTTTCTCTTCTCTCCTGTCTCTCTTCTCTCCTGTCTCTCTTCTCTCCTGTCTCTCTTCTCTCTCTCCTGTCTATCTCTCTCTCTCTCTCTGTATTTCTGACTCTCAATCTCTTTAACAATTTATGTACACCTACATAAAAATCATACTCACACACAAATATCAAATGATTCTCCCAATTTACACACACTTACTCAAATCTCAAATAGTGAACATCGGATTATATAGCAGTATATGCATATAAATATAATATATATACACATACATATATATATATATATATATATATATATAATTACCTCAACTAAATCCAGTCAATTAATACTATCCAATAATTCATTAATTCCAGAAGATATGATCAGCTGAATATATCATATGAAACAGTGCACATATTATTTTGAATTCATTTCCAAACTTGTTTTTTTTTTGCGGTCTCGTCATAAGTTTAAATTATGAGTATTAAAGAATGAATGACTTACTTTATACGGTTGACAATCCAGTTCATCGCCTTAAGGTATGTCGGCAAATTATCGTTTGATATTCTATTTTATCACAAAATTAAAAAGTATTTGTACACCTGAAATACCAATGGACAAAAACGAAGTTTTTGAGATAATTCTATCATCTTTTTAGTTTCGCAGGCACACACAATAGTAACGATAAACAATGTAGTTTTTAGGATTCTTGACGAGCACCACAAAATGACAAATAAAGAAAGTTCTCCAATTCATCTATTTTATTACAACATTGACCATATTAGCTAGTGACGCTTTTGAAACATTATGTATTTAAATCGATTTACTATCAATATTTTACAAACAATCCCAATTTTACCTTCATGTGTGTTTCAGTTTGCAATAACAGATACTTGTCTCGCCAGCGAAGTGAGCATATTCAATGCAACAGAATACATTGTTACAATACGGTTTAACAAACTCATGATATGTTATCGCACATTCCTCCTGAATTGTTCTGTAGCCATTATAGCAGTAGCTATTTATATACTAGTTCATTATAAGTACCATCTTTTTAATGAATGAGTCGCATTTGAGAACCAATGTTAAATTGAATCTATGTGACCTACGACGACGTAAATAGTGCGTCATCAGAGACGTCTCATTCAATTTTTTTCTATAATATAATAGATCACGTTCAAGATGTGATCGTTTCAAACTAAATTGATGAGAGTTTTTAGAAAATCAAATTCCGAAGAATTGAGCATCATATTACCGTAAAAATTTGTAAAGGAGTCCTGAACAGATTATTTATGTGATACACCAGTTTTATTTTCATTAAATTTTACTAAGATTTTGACCAAAAATATTTAGAGCGATCAATGGATGTTTTTTTGTTGTCCCAAACAAAAATTTATTGACTATTTTTAGGGAAATTCGAAGGACTTTCGCAGGTATATTTGATTGTCAATAAAGTTAATTGGTTTATATACACAATAACCTGTTGATGCAACAGCTCCAACATTAAAAATTATTACTGATTATGCAGTAATGTTAAAATGTTCTATATCGTAACATTTAAAACACTTCTACGTGTCTTGAATACTCCTCTGCTTATTAAGTTACATAATATTAAAAATTGTACGCATATAAAAATAGTTTTGAATAGAAAATTCGAACACGATGTGTGTCCATCATACACTACTAATGCCCGATTACAATTTATGTAATCATATTCATATCCAATATAATCTGACTTCTATACTTTATGAATGATCTAATAATATACATTTTCTAGAATATTAACATTTTCATCTTCTACCAATACAACAAGGTTCATTGACACTAAAAATTATATTATTGTATTATACATAGTAAATAAGACTTTATTCAATCTAAGGCGTTCTTTGTTGTCGAATTATAACATAATATTTTTAAGTAAATATGTAAGATTTATCTTTTAATTATTTATGCCGTTACGTGAATTATGGAAAATGTAAAAAAAAAAACACATAAAAATGACGAACAAAAAAAAATGTACAAAATCAAAACTTCATAAGAGTTTGAGCTCAATATAATAACATTGGGTAATATTTAAAGGCGGAGAAAATTCTACGGCTTGTTTTAGTTTTTACATCACTAGCATAATAAGACCAATATAGTGGAGCCCATTAGTGTAACCCTTTAAAATTTACCAATTAATGTGACATTAGATAGTTCAAATACTATGCTTGTGTTTTCGTAGAAATTGAAACACGATCTGTTCTAATCTTTCAAACATTATACACGCCTTCAAGTGTTAATTCTAATTTTAAAAATGTTAAATAAAAAAAAATACATATTATGAACTGTTAAAACATACTTGCTGGATGTAGTCCAGCCAAACTTGCTGCTTGCGATGCTGCAACAGCCATTGTATTTTGATGATGTTGATGACTCATTGAATATCTGTCTGAACTACTGCCACCAGACCCAGACATTAAACCTAATCCTGCAGCTGCAGCAGCACCAAATGGTGAACCAAAAAGTTGATTAGATGCTGCAGCTGCAGCTGCAGCAGTTGGATCTCGTCCCCAGTATGCTGAAAATGAAAAATTATAATAAATTATATGCTTAAATATATAAAATTATATGGCAAATCACTTATAAAATATTATATTGAATGAAATGCTGCTGAATAATTAGGAAGCACTGAATAAATTATTAAACAGAAAAACTGCTGAATTTGTACCTAAATTGAAAATGTTGAAAATGCGATAAGTTTACGTAGTTAAAACAAATTCCATGTTCGATGCGAAGGCAGTGAGTTTGTTGCATTTCTGTACTATACGTAGTGTATTTAAAACATGATTATTAACAGAGTTATCGTCATATTATCATGGTTATCTTAGTCTTTAAGCCTCAAGGGTGAGATCAAGATGTTGATTTGCCGTTTCTTATACACATTATAACAATAAATGTCAACTGAAAATCTGCACTAGTTTCAAATATGAAGCGAAACATTGTAGTTGAACAGTTATATATTTGAATGGTTCGATATTCTGGTGTGTAAATCAATAGCTACATAGTTTATCAATAAGATGTTTATTCACAAAGTCTACAAACACGATACAAACACCTGTATTTTATTCACGATAACATACATAACACTGACATATACTGTGATCGTATTCCTGGTGGTAGAACTGAAAGGTAAATATAAATAGGTTGAGCAACCTCAGGGTGTTACTCGGTCACTCTATACACCATTATGTGGTAATGTCATTTATTAATTCTTAATAACAACATGTTCCAAATCATAAATTGTAACATGTAAGGCAAGCAGGTTAGCAAGTAAATGAATAAAATATAAAAGTTCTTAGAAGTGCATATCAGAGAAAGGTAAACACATATAACAAAGTACTATACGCTAATGTCAACATTGATAACCTTCCTTATCTCTACATATATACCGAATTTAGACGTTTAATGTTCTCTTCAATCTCATATTATTAAAATAAATAAACCGTTTAAAAACCTCTAATCATATAATTATCAATTATAATAAAATAAATTGTCAATGATTCATTCATGTTATAATAAAATAGAAGATTAGATATGATAAATTGCTTGAAATTATACACGATATCAGTAATTATTCAAAAAAAAATAAAAATTGTTATGTCATATTATCTCTAGACTTTTGTAAATAATTAAAAAAAAAACTCTTGCAAAAAATACTTAACTATTCAAAATTAAATTTTAAAGAAGCGATTTGACCATTAAATGTTAACACACACATGAACTTTCGAAACTTTGAGTCAATCATAATAGACAAGTGAAGCGATTCGGAAATAATGTATAAACCTGCCTTTTCAATTCATAAACAGAGTTTTCACATCGTGTCAGATATCAAGTAGCAACACAAACACATCTGAGACAAAGCTAATCATAAAAGCAACTTTAAATCTATTATGAAGTATATGTTGTGAAATTAGATTGGGTAGCGCAGAACACAATCGAGAACACAAGTATGATCTTAATATATGGTAGATTTGACACTTACGCTTCAAGTAGTGAAATCAAAAACGTTGTAAAATTAATAAACATAACATTAACCTTTGTTGACTAGCAATCATACACCAAGGAGAGTATATGTAAATAATGATACTCGCCTCCATTCTAGACATATACATATGTGACCAGTGGCACTTCGAATTGGTACATATAGGACAAGCCATATCGTAATATAGAACAATGTTTTCCTGAAAGTCAATTTGTCATTTAAAACAAACAAATTGACAAAACAGACAATTGAGGGGACCGTTTACGGATCAACGCAACGAACAACTTCGTTCTTGTAATATCATAAATGAAAGCACTTGGCACAGAAGCTTCGAGTACAGCTCATCTAAAATTAATGTGGCGAAGACATAAATAGATACCCGGAGTCAAACAAGTGATACAACTTGAAGGACGACCGGACGAACGGGTGGACGGTCGAACGGGTGGACGGACGGACGGACGGACGGACGGACGAACGAGTGGAGGGACGGACAAACGGGTGGAGGGTTGACGAACGAACGGGTGGAGGGTTGACGAACGAACGGGTGGAGGGTTGAGGAACGAACGGGTGGAGGGTTGACGAACGAACGGGTGGACGACGGACGAACGTGTGGACGGACGGACGGACGAACGGGTGGACGGACGGACGAATGGGTGGACGGACGGACGAACGGGGGGAC
>JANSTX010056188.1:0-25650 GCA_027564355.1 Penthetria funebris
ATGGAATAAAAACAGAAGATGAAAATCATTATATTTTTGAACTGAAGACCGAAAAGGTCTCATAATTTTATAAGATAACTATCTTATAAATTTAGTTTAGTTAGTTTATTAGTTTATTAGCAGATATATTTAAAAAACTTAAGAGACATAAGATCTCATTCATTTATAGTAAATATTAATCCATTAATAACATATAGAATATAACAAAATAGTGTTGTTTGTGTTTTTATGTTTGTATATTAAATAAAAGAAGTAGAACACCATACAAGTGCACAACAATTTCATTAATACACCGCAACTCATTAAGTAAAAATAAGAACGCAGGAAAATAACAACATAACCATTAAAACAGGAACCCATCATACCACATATACCACAGCCATAACAACATTCATTTCACATTTGTGTAAGCAGAGTTCAGAAGCAAAACTAGTATTTTGTCGTTCAAAGTTTTAGTGACAATAATATACTAATCACACCGTGATTAGTATATTAGAACCATAAATATATATTAGATATAAAAGATGGTTAGAGATTTTCTAGGAAAATCTACGTAATTAAACTCCAATAGAACAATTGCATATTTTCTACATTGTATAACTATAAATATATTGCATCCAAATGATGGTTAGAAAATATCTAGAAGTATCCACATAATGAAACTACTATAGAATAAATGCAACCATACGAGTAAACGTACATAGTCGTATAGATAAGCCATAAGCGATTCGCCAGTATTGTTTACGAACAAACAGAAAGTGATATCTTCATTCTCGTTCAAACGACTATACCCTGTAACGTTTATAATCCTTGAATCCAATGAACTCTTTTATGTTTTGTAGAAATGCATCTTAAGTTAAGTATAACCAATGAAGATGACTATATCTAAAACTAAACATAAACATCATGTAGAAATGAATCTTAATTTAAATATAATCAATGAAGATGAGTATATCTGAAACTAAACATAAACATCATATGAGAATGATATATTTCCTAGAGAAGTAACAAGGCTAAAAATATGGTGCTAATGTCGTGTTTGTCAACTCGTTGAAAAAACAATTCAACAACAAACTAGGAAGCTGGGGGTTTACACTCTATTGACATATTCAAATGTATAACTGGATAATTATGATTGATCCTATATTTTTCAGGTGGCAAATTATAGTCATTTAAGTTTACATTTGATGTTACATTCATATTTGAAACAGCAAATTAACTTCGTATTGCCGCACTATGCACTGTTTTCGGCGGGTCATCATCTAGTGAATAGTTTCGTTATTTTAGATCCATTCAAAGATCCGGTAAATGAATATATTCTTGAGTTATTAATATGAAGTTATTAAATGTCAAAATCTTTAGGATGTCACTCATTTAGCAAATAAAATTGTAAAAAGTCTTAGTACGCCGCATTTTGTAAAGCGTTAAAATTGATTTAATTATGAAATAAACCTTGTCTAAACACTTGATCGATTTTGAAAAAAACATTACAAAATTCTTTGTCAAAAAAAGGTGTTCTACAATTGCTTATAGTTGCCGGCACCTCTGCACTAGTTTGGCTAGGGCAAAAGCCGAAAGATCAGGATTTGACACACATAATTCAACTATAAACATAAATAACAAAATGTATTTTTTTTTATATACATTATCAATATTATTTATTTTTAAGGTTAATTATTATATATATATATATATATATACATATGTATAATTACTCTAATTTTAGAAATGATTTGTTTTAAATTTTACGCAGTTGTTTTACTCACAAATGGCATGAACAAATAAGATTGTAGGTTAGCCCATTGTGAATATTAATTTTGTTTGGAACATGTTATAGCTAGTCTAGGGAAAAAAAATTGATGATAAGTACTATTTTATTTTATGTTTTAATCGGTTTAACGATAGAAAAAGCGATTTCAATAACGGAGTTAAGTGAAATGTCACTTTGTATAATAATAAACATAAACAAAAAATGATATTTTCATTTTCATTTCATTTAATTTAATTTTCAGTGGATTAATAGACTAGACAATGGATAATTTCCGGCAAATCAATTTACAAAATGTACTTTAAAGTATTTATCTATCTTCTATGAGAAATTAAAGGGCAATTAATTAATACCTCGTTAAGGATTACATAAATTAAAAAAAAACAAATGGTTATCAATAACAAAAGGTAAGAGTTCTTCGTGTATTTTTACTATTGCCTGGTTTCCATTAAATAAACTGAGCTACATCATGTTAGATTGTTGCCCCAAACAAGCATTTCCACCTGTTTTTTACATGTATTGCAATCGTTTAAATGTCCATTTATAAATCAATTTAAAATATTACTCAGTTCCGTGTAATACTTAACGCAAGTTTGGTAGCAATCATTGTAGTTAAGTTAGAAATTAGTCAAAAAAACTGTATAAATCATTCACACTTCTTCATCAAACTATGTACAGATTATTTATCACTTATTGATATTTGTGTTCCATCTTCCTTAATATTATCCAATAAAAATTCTAAATAATAATATGTTTTCTAACAATTGCTTATGAAATATTTAAGCAAACATACACCTAAAAATAATTGGTTATACATGTTCATTCAAAAATTATAACTTACATATTTCAATTTCGTTTTCATAGTGAGTACAATGAGCGCATTTGACAAAAATAAACAATGAATAATATGCGAGATTATTATTTACATTTTATAAACACTATATGCTTAAATATACCAACGGAATTTCCAACAGAATGTCCTGAATTTATGGCAATACCAAGCGAAATAATGGATCTTATCATCAAAATATGTGCAGAAATGAATTGTAATTCTCAAATGGAATTTACATGTATAGAATCACTTGATTTTTTTTTTATGAAATATTTTAAAGATACATTAAATGAACTTAATAGTAACGATTTAAATGAAAAAAAATGTAAAACTATTATTAAACAGAGACATCAAAAACGTATAAGGAATATACTTCGAGATGAAATATTTTTAAAAATATTATGTGTGTTATGGATTTGTTGTAAGTTTGTGGCTAGGCGTAGGAAACATAATGTTAATGCAAGAAATATACAAAAATTATTGTATGCAGTCACAAATTCTCTGTATTCAACTGAAAGAATAAAAAGATCGGAGTTTTTCGTATTTAAAAAACTTGATTTTCAGGTAATTTCATTGTCATTTAAACATTATTTTTTATACTAATTGAACGGTACCTTTAGAGGATATTGGGTCAAGACCATACTATCTGAATCTTAATTGAGTGATTATAGTGGCTGCTTCAGAGTTGTTTTTTTTTTATTTATTCTTCTATGTTACTGTGGGTGACCATCTCAACATTCTCATATCGGGTTTGTGAAATTTAGGTATATGGCCACTTTTAACAGTTCAACATTCAGAACTATAAGTAATTGACAGTAGTTTCTCTTTGCATTTGGTGCTAATTTTACTCGAACGTAATTTATTCGATGTTAAATATCGAGTTGACTGTAATCACATTCGTGATAACAGAACCTAAATATTTAAATTTGTCAAAACATCCAAAATGATTGTTTTTTTTTTGGATGGAGAAATTGTTTGATAGTCATTAAATGAAAAGTATTTGTACTATATGTTTAATTATACCTGATATACCGTTAGCTTTAATTATACCTAATATACCGTTAGCTTTAATTATACCGGATATACTGTTGGCTTTAATTATACCTGATATACCGTTAGTCTAATACCGAATTATCTTTTAAACGCTTTCTCAAAATGTATGTACTTTTTAACCTTTATACAATATATTTGCATTAGCATCAGTTATCATTAGTGTTGGCTAAAATTGTTAATGACAACACGGTCGTCATGTTATTTTCATTAGCTCTAGTTTTAATTGAGACATAGTCACAAGGAGAAACATTTAACAATAGTATTTAAGTCTGCATTTTAAACTTTGTTTTTATAATTTATTAAACTTGTTATATATTTTTTATTTATATCTAGGTGAGGGCACCAAAAACTTTTGATACTATACAATTGTTTGTATTCTTATGTGCACGTAATTTTCCCATCGATGAATCTCTAATGGAGTATACATGTATTCAATTATTAAGAATAGTATATTTATGTAGAAAACAAATTTATGGCGGGTAATTTCTTAAATATGTTAATTTACTTATAAAAAAAATGTTTTTCCTTTAGCTTAAGTGAAAAGTTTAAGAACAAAAATAATTTTCTAAAATTTAAAGAAGATAAAATTTTACTTGCTACCTCAATTGTACACACATCAACAAAATTTATGAATTTAACATTTCACCTATCAGATTGTATTTTAAAATTGATATCAGACTTCACCGAATATAACATTTGTGATATTTTAAGATTGAGCAAAACCATTCATGACTTGGTACGAAACTAGCGGCAATGGAATTACATCATATGTTTGTGGTGCAAATATACTTACATATAAATATAGTTTGTTTGCATTAATAGTTTGTTAATATTAATAATGTTCTTGATTACTTTACTTATAATATTGATGGTAATGGTGGTAGTGATATATTGTAGTTAACATTACGTAATTAAATTATGTATTTTGTTTTATAATTGTATCTTTTTATTTTTGTCTGTATATGTCAACAGATATTGATGATCTATTCAATCTTTTGAAGTTATTTCAGTCGATTTCTGGCCTCTTCTCTCATTTCACTTCAACAAAAATATCATCAATCCTTCGACAATGCAAGACTCTACATATCCGCTAACCTATTTTGGCAGTTTAATTACCATCCCAATACATAAGGTTTAAATATAATTCATGAATCGTCTCGGTCAACTGAATTCTGAGCAACTTGAACTTCGGGCCTATTCACTGGAACGTGAAAGTAGTCAGTTCATTTTTTAAACCTCATTTGAGATAAGCAAACCGTCTCTAAAAAGAATTGGGCATTCTGTTCTAAAGCACTGTCCATCTAGTTTGCTTGTCAGACGATAAGTTTCTCTTATATTACTTGAATTTGAGAAAACAAAAGACTTTCGCAATAGAAAAAATTCTTGTTCCATTTTCCTTCCATTGAATCGTGCTCACAACCGCCTAGATTGATAGAGTTGGATATTATTTTCTAATTGGATGCCTTAACGTCTCCAACTTATAGTAAAAGGGGTTGATATTGCCGAAAAAGGTAATTTGAGTGTGTGTGTGAGAGCTGCCATGGTATCACCTTGCTGATTACTATATACAATTATTATGCTCAAAAAGGGTCAGTTCATCAATGATTATATGAATTTGCGTTATTAGAATTTGGATGAGAAATAAACATTTTAAAGTTACCTGTATTTTTATCACATTTTTTACATGTCCATGCTGGTATATATTTCATGCAAAAAAATTTTACCATTTCAAAACAATAAAATGAAAATCCGGCATATGGTACCATTCCCATTAATGTAGGTACAAAACCTCTGTATAAAGCTTTAATGCCACCTTCCTAAAAGATGTGATTTGTGATTATGGATAGTATTCATAAACAGCAGTTGATACAAAAAATTACCTGCTTAAATATTGATGCTGCTGTATGAATAATTCCTGAGTATCTATGTTCACCGGTAACTTGAAATGCTAAACGAGCTCTAATTGTATCTGATATGGAATTACAGATTCATTAAATTTAAAAAGCAAAAAAAAACTTATTATGTTAACTAGTTATTTACCTAATGGATATGTTAAAGTAACAGCTGTTACACCAGCGCCTGCACCAGCGATAAATTTGTCTGAATGTTTGATATATCGATTTAATGGTATAATATTGCCAAGATACTAAAATTATAAAAAAAATTAATAATAACATTATTTGTGTAATGCCGAAATGCAATAAAATATGTAAAATTCAATAAACTATAAAGGAAAATATACAACAACTTTCAAGATGTTAATGTATAAGGCGTATTGAAAGTGATTGTTCTTCTTACGGATACTTTTGGTAAAAACTAAATAAAATAAGCTCGAAAATAATGTAAAATCAAGCATCAGTTTCTGTTTTAAGGCCAACATAATATACAGCCAAGTATACAACCTATCTATCCGTTTGTTACTTGTGTTTTATATTTTAATCTCTTTATGAACTTATAAACTATTTGATCAATATAAGAATAAGCACACCATAAATGATTTGAGGCTAAAAAGATGGTGTTAATATCGTGTTTTTCAAATGTTTGAAACATCTCAATAACAAAAAAGATAGCTTAGGATTTATGCATTACTTTACGTAATTCTGATGTATAACTGGGTAATTCAGATTGATCCTATATTTTCAAGTTGGAAAATTACAATTATAGTTATTTTACATTTGACGTTACATGCATATGTGAAATGGCAAATTACCATCGTAATGCCGCGTTATGCGTGTCTTTGAGGCGTAAAGATTCAAGTGAAATATCACTAAGAATATACGTTAAATACGTATATACTACAAGGCTCAAGAAACAGATAATTAATATCTCAACGGCGTTAGAATTGCGGTAATATACTAACATTGTTTATGTTATTATAATTATCATGTCAATCTTGAGAGCATACATTGTAAACAAACAATAGCTATTGCTCACAATCTCTGACCAGCACATTTACTTCGACGTAAACCCTCCACTGGTACTAAACTTTTTTATAACGTCACGGTGTTCTTGAATGACCGAGTCTCTTTATAACATTGAAAATTTCAGTCAAGTGTGTATCTTCCAATATCATCAACTTGATCAAAATCAACTTCTGGATATAATGACACTTTCATCCTTTGAGAATCATGTTGATCACCTCAATATCTAACAGTTGTCCCAAATCCAAGTTAGTTATTGTGTTTGCAAAGACACAGTATGCACATTAATTATTTATTGATAAACACTTGAATAGAATGTTATTTGTCACCTTACCAGCTTCGTAATATTACAGATAAACAAATTAGTTTTAAAACATTTTTGATTTTATATCAAATCTGCAATTACTCTGTTCAGCATCCTAAATAGTCGAGAATTTTATATACAGAAAATAACATCTATTGTATGTTAGTACTTCCTTTTATAACTTCCCACTTTATCTTCTTTCGCTTAAGTTAGGGACATGTTAGATCAACTTATGACCTATACATATGATGACGACTATTTAACGCTGAATGTACATCGAAACGCCAACATGCTCTACATTTTGAATAACGATAATGTCAACAATTAATATAGTATTATTAACTGGAAAATGTGATGCAAACAAATTATTAAAATCTATCTGTATTAGGGATTTTAGATTAATTTACTCTTTTCCGGCATTGAACAAATATGATAAAAAAAAGTGAACATTTCGAGTACCGTTTTATTATGCGGTCAATACTCTACGTTTAAGTATGCTGCCATGCACTGGAACAATTCCTAATATATTGATGTGGTGCTCACTAACAATATATTGTAAATACCAACTCCGCTATTATTCAATTCTAGATTCACCTACACCAGGTTCCTTAGTTCAAACATGTTTTCTAACATTTAAGGTTGATAATCGTGTTTGATCGGAAGCAATTTGTCAACGTTTCACGTAAAATGTACGAGTTTCAGCAGTGCAAGTTGCAAACACGCAGCTGTCAAGTTGGTGTAGTTGGACGTCAGTTCCTTAGCTATATTTGAATGTATATCATTATTAGTTATATTTAAATACGAAGAGATAGTGACCCCGTCAGAATTCACACTTGTGTGTTTCATTTTAACCTCCAGACATTGCATATTGTATGTAATAAATTTCAACTGCAAGATGAAATCTTGTGATCGCAGATTGACAGAAAAGAAGTGTTGAACGTCAGATCGAGTTAGTACTTAACTGAATACTTAAAAAGAAAAACCTAGTTTTAACTCAAACATTACATAAAATCAATAGGAATTACAATTGTATTTCAACAATTAATTGCGTGACAGCGTGAAGAAGACAAATAAATGTAAAGATACTCAAAGTAAAATTAAACTAAGTTATGATAAAGAAATACTATATACAATAGACCATAAACTCAAAATAAAAAAAAAAATCATTTATTGGAAACGTATTATAACCATACAGTAGTTAAATATTCGATTCATGACCTGGATAAGCGTTTATGATGTTTTAAAAATTATACAAGGTCTGAATTATCAAAGGCGTTGTATATTTCATATGACAATAAGAAATAAAAAAAATTCGTATTATCATTGTTACTAAAATATTTCTAGAAATTGGAATAAAAGTAAATTATCTAAATTAAAAATAATTTAGCAATCTGCATTGAATCTAAATCTCTTAAACTTCATGCCCAAATCAATGTAGATACGTAATTTAGATGACATATCTATTCACTATAACTATCAGACAGCTGTTAAATTCAAAATTCGAATATTTGAAATTATGAACTGTCGTCAGTCGGTGATGAATGGGGGATTTTACAAATAGCATGAGGTTGAATATACATTTCAGTTATAATCTTCCTACATCTTAGATCAATATTCATTTTGAACTGAGAATAGAAGAAGATACATAAAAGTCGATATTAGACCCTAGAATAAAATCAAATATTAATATAGCTAATTTGTCAGAAGTTAAAACCTTTAAGTCTACCTTACAACTCCAAACGAGTCGGTGAATGTTGAGTGACTAAAAACAAAGACATTGAGCGTGTTTTTCTTTCATAATAAATGACCACTGTTTACAATGGTTAAAGAGCTATCAATAGTCGTGCGGTTAACGTTTAATGTAATTAAAATTTATTTTTTAATATTGAAAATAATTACCCTTTTATATACTTCAAAGGCTGTAAATTGCGTTGCAGCATATGGAAATATTCGTACCATTTGGGCACCATTTCCTTTGTACAATGCAAAAAAAGATTCTTTTTTTACAATGTGACTAAGCCCACTAAAAACACCCAGGTGTTTATAATGTATTGAATGTGCTTGCAATAGAATCTTTATCCGATCTAGTGGGGCTACTGTTGTCTTTGAGCACATACCAGCTACACCTGTAAAAATTAATATTTATATTACTTTATATAGTGCAGTTTTGTCAACAAAAGTTACAATATAATTTTCAGTAAATGTAAAACAAATCCACAAAAAACTAACTAACGTCACATTAAAATCAATGGCCATAATTTTACTATCAAAAAATTTCTTTGAAAAATTAGCTGCAGGAAGCATTAACTGGCAATCTCTATACTTAGCAGTGTTGGGGTTTTAGGGCACAACTATAACCAAAAAAAAATAATGCATGGTAAATATTTATACAAATTCGAAACGTCTATACTTGTACTTACGCTCACGTTTCAAATAATGTAGTGGTGATTCACTCAGAGATAGAATCAGAAGTGATGATATCCGAGATTAATGTCAAATTCAAGGCATAGTCAGATGGACATGAAACAAAAGGCGGTGTTGGAGAGACCATGTTGAAAGAATACCAGATAATTGAATCGCAAATATTGTAACGAAACAACACGCAATTGGAACACGGCCTATAGGAAGGCCTCCAAAGAGATGGCGAGTAATTCGGGCATCCGCATCTCAAAACTAAATTATTAGACCTAACGAAAGAAGAAGAAAAAGGGAAGAATACAATATTTTCTACCCATACAATTCTCAAAACAATTCTAGTAATATAAATAGAGACTAACTTTATATACCAGATAAGAACCAACATTTTGTAAGAGGAAAATAATTTTCGTAGTAATAAGAAATTTTATATCGATCTTTTACTGCATGCGAGATACACCCGAGAGTATATCCGTTATTTCCCACTGGTGATGTTAATTTCTAATTACTGATATCGCGATGGAAATTCTGGTACCCATATTCAATTAGAATACTTGCTTTAATACGAGTATGAAAATAAAAAGGCATGTAATTCAATCTTTACTTCCACGTAGTGTTGACACCGGTAACTCAATCATAATTTATGACGTGCTGTTTGACGTTAAAAACAGGATTTCTCTAGTGTATGTTGACTAGGTGAAAAATATCGCCGATTTCTTATATAGAAGTTCAATCCATCTTTATCTCTACACGATGTTGAATGAGATGTTAGCATTCAACATAAATTGCTAGATGTAATTTATAACGTAAATCAATTATTTAATATTGGATAATGTATTATACAAAATATAGTTTTTTAAATACTAAAATTATCTAATTAATAATATGTTTTTAGTAGCGTAACGGTCAAACCTAATTTAGAAAAATTTTTGGATAATATGGAATTATATTATTATGCCACTAAATAATATTGAAATTTTATATTACGGTCACTAAAAACCTATTTCTTTAAATAATATTATCGTTTACTGGCACTTTGTAAAGTAGAATTAGAACAAGTATATCGCGTTTTCGCGTTATAAAAAGAATTCTCGTCGGAAAAATCGTTTACTTTGAATTCTATAAGGAAGCTATGGGTAGTATCGCTAATGTACCGAACCATGTGCGTGAATCGTGGTCCATTAAATGTCTTATATGTATGATTTATGATTTATTATATATTACGGAATATTATGTAAAAACGCGTAAAAAACCAAATACTCTTGCAGCATTTTAGTACATGTAATTAGAGTATATTGTGTCATCCGTTGACGCATATGAGACGATCAAATTAATGGTTATATTAAGAAATTTCATAACATTCATAACAAGTATTGGACGTCGAATCCAAGTCATAGGAATGTGTGGATTATTATACAATTACTCAACATTGCAGCTGATATAATTAAGTGTATTGTCTCCGAGGGTCAATAACCTATTTCTAAGTAAATGCATTTTTGTAAATATATATTCTCTTATGGAAAAATGATTATGGGGCACAAAATTACCAAACACAACGACGCTACCAATAACAAATACAAAAAATGTATGCAGGCATTGTGTGATGACTTTCTCGAATTGGAATTAGTACTCAGAAATAGTCATTAAATTTCGAATTCGAAGTATACATTTTATTTTATTGCATGGATTGTAAATAAAAAGAATTGTTATTTGATTTGACTCATTATAATGAATTTTCTAAAAGATAGTAACTATTAATTTTTAACATTATTAATAACGAAATATGCAAAGAAAAGAAAGTTAACATTGTTTTCACTTAAAGTAGGAGAGGTAGGAAATGTCTCGTCATTTTTTCTCATTATTTTTTTTTTTCAATTTTAAAAATGATAAAGGTAACTTTAAAATTTGTTTAACTTCTTCTTTAAGTACGGGTATGATAAACTAATACAAACTAAATACGTCTAATTTAATTTTCAATTATATATAACAGATAAAGAGGTCATTTGAAATATAGAAAAAATCTTTAAATAAATAAACAAAAAAAAAAAACAAACCTCCGGCAAGCAAATTCTTCAAAACGAATTCAAGATTAGGTTTTACTTCCTGCTTCAAAGACATTATTACAACTTTTTTTATTGTATTTAATTTATTATCTAACAAATTGATATTTTTCTTAAATAATGAATGTAACAAAAACAATAATTTCAAAAAACAGGGACGGTAAGGGATTCGCACGACGTGTCATTCATATATTTAAGAAAACACCAAAAAAACTTTCACCTTTTAAATTTCTAAAAATTGTTAAGCAGGTCATATCGAAAACACTTATTAATTAACATTTATTCTGTCTATGAATAAAAAACAAACAAATAACGACAAGATTATTAATTTTAAAAATGCCGAAATTCCGGAATAAAATCTAATCAAATAAGAAACTATCAAGAAAACAAAACAACCTGTTCTATATCAATGCAAAATATCAACTAACAAAATCAACAAAAATAATTAAACTGATAAATGTCAATGTTTACATATAGCGCCACTCACACCCAACAAATATTTTGTGGCTGCATACAATAAATATGTAAAATTGTATAGCTCTATAAATGAATGCAATAAAATAATAATGTCATGAAACGAAACAGATATTAAAATTGTATAAACAAAAAAGCTTAATAATATTTGATAATTTTTTGGTTATATTTAAAGTGATATTTCAATTCATTTCTACCCTAAGGGCTGATTCACCTCCAGAAAAAAACATTATTTCTCTAATGAGTGAGTGTGAATGACAAATTTGCCCGGTAGAACAAGCATATACTAAATAAAATCTTTTTGAGTAACAACTTAAATCTTAATTTAGTCAATGGTTGTGCTATTGAGAAGGTGACGAAATACAATTATATTTTGGGCACACTTTGATCATGAGTAAAGACAACCAAAACATAAGATTTTACAACGTATTAATCTTGAATGAGCAGAATTTAGAAAATTGAGCCACATGTATTAAAAGTGAATCTTCCAATTGCGGAAAATCTTCGACAATACGAGTTTACCAGTTATACACATGGAGCGGAAGAAATATGACATATTGACTGCTGAAAAGTGTTCACATGCTTGGCATCCAGTTTGAGTTGGGTAGTACATATTGTAAAATTGGCGATCATCGTTGGATTAAGAATGTTATGGAATGGAGATCACGTAAAGGAAGATGGAGTATGAGTAGGCATTTCGCTAGATGGAATGATTATATGGAGGAGGCCTTGATGATGATGATGATGATGATGATCGTGTAACTACTATTTATTAAAATTTATAATTAATTATTGAAATACTGAGAGTTTATCTTACCAATTTTGATGTGAATTTGCCGACAATTACTGAACACTTTGTTTTTTGACAACTATATCTTCTTACAAAAATTATATTAATAAATGTTTTTTGAGCGTACTCTTAAAACCAAAATACTGACTTATAGTTTACAACATACTGCTCACCCTCACTGAATATTTTTTTTGAATTGTTTAAAAAGTAAAATATATTTTCAGATAAATTGCATAAGTAATTTTAAATTTAATTTAAAGTAAGTATACTATCACTGAGAAATGAAACTAATTTTGTATAAGATATTAATAATAGTAATAAATCATAACCTAAAAGTGAATACAATTCACAAAAGAGATTTTGATTAAACAAAACAAATGTATTTAGTGTACTTAGGGCAAATTCTTGTATCATAATTTTCAAGAATTGAATTTTTAAATTACTACTGAAAAATCAGTTAGTCACTCGTTACATAATGTCAATTCTTTCTGCATGTATATAATTTTGTTTTATCCCACTAACCGGTAAAGATTTCTTTTACGCTGCTTACTAAAAAATTGACAAGTAATGTGAAACAATAAAAACGTGAATCTTGAGCTATAAAATCCAGTTTGGTCACCTGGAAATACTCTAGAGACAAATTTTACAAAATAGGTATTGTACCCGGCACATTTTCAATTCTATATTAACGAAACTTATTTATTGGCTTAAAAATGCATCATCTCTTAAATTGTGAAACTGATTGTACTCTGCAAAGAATCTATCAATTATAAGAAGTTACTGTAGTATTTAGTGCAGTACTAGTTAGATAAATTAGTGAGAAACATTCCTTGTTCCCCAATCTTTACCGTGTCCGTCACCATAATGTGGTGTAAACATATTAAATGAGTATCTTAAACTATTAAAATATTGAAAATCTGGTTGTTCACTGACCTTGGATTTCTTTTGTAATTTAAGTTAATAGTAATTTTATTTCAAGATCAACTAAACATTTTATTATATTCCCCTAGTAATTGCACTTTTTGGAAATGGTGCTCGATTCTACTGTATCAACAGTAATAGTATTAGCAACAATTGCAGTAACAATACCAATTGCACTGCACCGCATTGAGGAAGGTCATGTTGGTGTTTATTATCGAGCTGGTGCATTATTACCGATTTGTAGTAAACCAGGTATTCATATGATGCTACCATTATTAACAACATGTAAACCGATACAGGTATGTATAACATTAAGTAATTTAATATGCTTTATTAAAATATTAAATCGTCCAATGACAGAAGTAATCACTAATTATTTAGATTTTCTGTATCGTTGTTAATTTATTTATTTAGGAACTTATGTATTACATACATAAATTCATTGAAAATATTAACAAATTCCAAAAAAATTAAATTTCGTTATTGCTTAATAATTAACATTTTACTGTGGTAGTCAATGCAATCAATTTTTCCAGTTATATATCAAACACAAAGTTGGAACAACCATTGACCGCCCTAAACTATCACAACATTATATAAACAGCAATAGAATACATTAAAGTTGTTACTCTTTACTCAAAATTCCTCAAATCTTATTCAGAAAACAACAAAACAGTGTGGATATTCTCGTTATCTAAATCTTTGTGTTGATTTATTTAGTTAACTATTTATTATTATTGAACAAGAATCAGTTATTTGTACAAGAGAAAATGTAGAGATTTAATTTCTAACCTTAGCGACTTGAAACGATATAGAACAGGTGGATGTTACCAAGAGTTAATTTATTATTATTTATTTAATTTAAAAATATTTTTGTTGTTCTGTTTATTTTTACTTTTATATTATCAGATAGTTAATATATTTAATTGTTCTGTTTTTTGTTATATTATTTTAGGTAACTCTGCAAACAGATGAAGTAGCAAATGTTCCTTGTGGTACAAGTGGAGGAGTAATGATTTATTTTGAAAGAATTGAAGTCGTCAACATTTTGAAAACAGAAAGTGGTTTGTTTATCTACAAATTTCGTTTCTTCTTTGCAATTAATATTTATTTTCGGTATAGTACTTGATGTAGTTAAAAATTACACTGCAGATTATGAACGAGCCTTAATTTTTGATAAAATACATCATGAATTAAATCAATTTTGTAGTCGACACACATTGCATGAAGTCTATATTGACTTATTTGAGCAAATTGACGAGGATTTAAAGAATGTAAGTAGGTTTTGTTGTCTCTATTTTACTCTATTTTGGAGATGATAATTGATCACGTGACGTTGGACCCTTTTATATTGCATCTCTTTTACGATTTTTTCTTAGAGGATAATAATTTAAATCCATCCAACTGCTGTGTTAACACGGATGCGTAAATTAATTTCTGATCAACTAGAAATTGCAGTACCGCCTAGTAGTGACCATCGATAAAACAGTTTGATACTAACATCATTTCAAATATTAATAGAATTGAATGTACGCAATTAGGATTGTACATACACGATGTTCGTATTCTGGGGACTGCGTCTATTGGTAAAATACGCTTGTTTTCTTACTAGTAAAGTCTCTTCGACTAGAAGTCAATGTCAGATCCAATAATGAATGCTCCCTCACAGTCAATGTTTAACAAATGTAGAAGTGGAGGACGTCGAATATTTGTGCAGACAAGAAATGGTGTTGAAATAAATGTCAAAGTTTTATATACATAGCTCGACAGAATTCATATACACAGCCCTCAACAGATTTGCGGGTGGACGCTCAATTCGAAAATTAACAGTCAATTCCACCAATCGGCAGCTGTGTGTTTACATCTTGCACTGCTGAAATTGCACGCGTAACGTCAACAAATGACCTCGGATCGGATGGGAATATAATGACTGTTGCTGTTGTCAAATGAGATTCAACAAATGAAAAAATTGTAAGCCGAAGAATGTAGAATTGGATCGGCTATACACTGCAAGGATCGGTTGATGATATTGCAAAATCCGCATTTGCATGGAATCTGCAGCGTAATAGACCACCCGGTCGTCCAAAAACAACGTAGCGATGGACCGTCATTATGGAGGCTAGCTGCAGAGATCGTAAATAATGGCCGTTATTCGTTGACAATATGCTCCCGCTTGGAGTATTGGGCGAGATGATCAGAATACAAACGTATTTTAAAGGAAAACAGAAATATTAGTGGACCTGAAACGGCATTTACAACATAATATATAGGAATATAATCTGATAGTACGCTTTTTTAAATGATGATTCCCTCTTCATAATATTTTCATCTCGCTAGTGTTAATATGCTGTTTGCGATGTGATTGATAATATTAAGTACATACTGAACATTTGATAACGTCCGGGTAGACAAAATTATGTTGAATAATACTGTTCAGTTGAGTATAATCTGTCAATTTTCTTTATTGTTCCAGGCGTTACAAAATGATTTAAATGATTTGGCACCAGGATTAAAAATACTAGCTGTGCGTGTAACAAAACCAAAAATTCCAGAGGCAATAAGAAAAAATTACGAACTTATGGAATCAGAAAAGTCTCAATTATTAATATCCATTCAACATCAGAAAGTAGTTGAGAAGGATGCTGAAACTGAACGTAAAAAAGAAATTATACAAGCAGAGAAACATGCACTTATTTCGAAAATTCAATATGAACAAAAAATATTGGAAAAGGAATCGTTACAACGAATTGAACAAATTGAAAATCAAATTCTAGCGGATAGATTGCGTAGCAAAGCCGATGCTGATTTTTACATAGCCCAAAAGACATCTGAAGCTAATAAATTGTTGTTAACCAAAGAGTATTTAGAATTAATGAAATATGAAGCACTTACGAAAAATAATAAAATTTACTTTGGAGAAAAGATACCAAATATGTTTTTTGGAAATGATATCAATACACAACTACTGGACAAGGAAAAGAGTAAAGAGTAGTTACCAAGATTTGTGATTTAATTAATAGTTTATAAATTCATTTTGTTTAATCATTGTGATCGTCATTACCATTTTACTAGTATATGTTTTTTTTTTTTTTTAAATACAAGTTAGGGTTACTTACCAATACCATATAACAAATAATGTTTTCATTAAGTAATGATCTTAAATATTGATTTATGAATTTTTCTCTGCATTTAACTTTGACACTGCTGATATTAGCCTGAATTTATACTCGTAATTCTATAAGCTTAAAGTTTAAGTCATTCAATGCTTATATGTACATTAATTTATTACAGTGGACCAAGTCTAATGATGTATCAACTGAATGAAAGAGGTTGATAATTAAAACAAAAAAAAGTAACGATTGTATGTGAGAACTCTCTAGGTATACTATATGATAGGATCGGTTCAGTTCTTAAAGAAGATATTCGAAGGGATCTTGCACAGGCCATATCAATACAATAAACAAAAACTATTGTTGAGTAGTCAATTGAATGACAAACGCTATTGCATTATGTCATTTGTCGACCTTAAGTCGATAATATTAATCGTTGCATGACGTGGACAATGCTAGATCAAGATGATCGATTCATATTGTAGGGCTGACCAAATTTTTGTGTTATCGCAAACAGTGTCAGACATGAAGATGAAATTAGAATGACTTCTTAAACACGATTCACAAGTTGGTCTAAAAATCAATGTCATAAAAATAAAACTAATGAAGAAGAAATAGATGAAGTGGAGGACTTCCAATATTTGGGTAGGTTTGTGACAATTAATGGTGATGCTGAAACATGCAAAAATCCACATACAGAAGCCTCGGCAAATATTTGATATACTGAATAGAGACTTACATACTCTGTGTCGTCGGTCATATTTGAGTGGAATCCCCAGGAAAGAAACGTTATTAAGTATCTCTGAAATGTGCCTGCCATCCACGATAACTTCGTTATTTCAAGTATGGTCAACAGTTGTCTTTCCATTTCGTTTCAATCCCAATTCATAACATTTATAGTGCAATTCAAAGTGTCAGTGGGACAAGTTACAAATCCATGCAGCTGTTTTTAGTTGATGGGATTGGTGTTTACTTTATAGGAGTAAACCCAAAAGTTTCTTTTTGTAAAGTAAAGAACATGGAATGGAAAGTCCCGGGCCTAACAAATTGGCTTTATTCATCAATATAATCCGGCCAGCATTTTTTTTTTTGAGGTCTGCGAACAACCAGTAATCGCTGGGATTGGCTACAGAATACGGTGGATGCAGGTGCAACTCAAAATTCAATTCATGAAGTTTTGCCAGTGTTTTGATTGACTTGTGACACGGTGCGTTGTATTAATGAAAGAAATTTTTTTTATTTGCCATATGTTTTCGTTTTTTACTGTTGATGGTATTTACCTGTTGATATATTCACTGTTGATGGTATCTCCTTATTCCAGATAGTCGATGAATATTATTCGCATCCCAAAAAACCAAGGTCATAACCTTGATTCTTGTGCTTTCGGGCGTTTTGAACAAGGTTCATCAGTTGTTGTCCACTAACATGATGATCGTTTTGATTCCGGAGTGAAGTAATGGATCCATGTTTCATCCATTATCACATATCGACGCAAACACTGCTAGTCAGCAAACGCGGGACCCACTTTGAACAGTGCTTTCTCACGGACAAATGCTCATGCAATATAAAGCCAACATGTTCTTTTGATATCTTTACGATGTCAGCTATCTCAAGCAACTTCACTTTCTGATCATTCAAAACGGTTTTGTGGATTTTTTTATGTTTTCTGGTGTAACCGACTCATTTGGAACTGCGTTCTGCATCATCGGTGTCTCTACGACAACGTTTGAAGTCAGAAAACCAACGTTTTATTGTTGTTTCTGATGGAACGGAGTACACATAACAACCAGCGTCATATATGTGTGAGGCCCGGGGATATTTATATTTTTAATAAAATCAATTCTTTATATAACATAATTGCAAGATATCCTTTACTTTAAACAGTGGTAAAAATTTCTCCATAAAAGCATGTCACTAACTTTACTAGTCTGGATTTTTTCTCTTTGTTCATTGCTAAATTACACACTTCTATTTAATTTAATCAAGGTCCTACAAATGTACTAAAAATACAACATTGAACAACAGATGACAGTAACAACAGTAAATTTTCATATTGTCATATGCATTGACAATTCAAAGGAAATAGAATGGAATAGCTGCTGCTACAAATTAAGAATACCATCAGCGCCATCCCAATCTTCTTATTACGACAACCATTTCAATCCCATGTGAGTAAATCAATTTTTTTGATTTTTGTATATTATTTACATAGAAATTATAAGTGCTAATTAAATTTATGATATTTAATAATATGTGATAATAGGAAATATTTTTTTTTTTGGGAGTGTTCAAAATTGATTACGAATTTTTGATAGCAGTTCTTTTTTTTTTTTTTTTGACATTTTTGTGCGGCGATTTTTTTGTGCTATTGCAAAAAAATATAAAAAAAAGTGCCGATTTAATTGAGTTTATCAATTGTGTACCTTTTTCTCTAATATTCTATACAATAAAGTTTTGTTCCGCACTACAATTTTTTCTTTGAGGAGAAATTTCAGTGACAAAATAATTTCGGCTTTATTTTGCGGTATATACTTTATTTTTGTTAAACACGTTTTAATTTTATACGCCACCGCCGCTTTTTTTATTTGATTAATTTTCAACAGACACACACACATTGATGAACTATTGTGCTTACGTATGATGAATTAATAGTTTTTTTTTTAATTCTGCAAAGTTTGTCCACACTACGCCTTCTCAGTCCTTGGCATCTTCTTGGTATTTATAACTTATTTTAAGTATACGCTGACGCTGAGTAGTTCGTTCTCATAAGTGCATTTAAATGGTAATGGCTATTATACATAATTTATGATTTACTTGTTAATATGTGCGTGATGGATTTTGAAATAACATCACATCCTAAATCTTCGAACAAATTACATAGAACTTATTTCGGATAATTTGTATATAATTCTCCCCAGCAAAGAAAATCAATAAAATTGATGTGAATCTGTAGCTTGTCAAATGTCACAAAATGTTAGCCAATATTTTTACGGGCTTTGTAATATATTCACATAAGCGACAATCCTAACATACATTTTAATATAATTGCACCTTATTTATGAATTACATATATATTCGGTTGTATTTAGGTTTAGTTGTTTCTTAAATTTATGTTCTTTCTTGAAGCAGTCAGTCGAATCATATGAAACTTTGGATTTTAGGAAAGTGATATTTGTAAAAGGATATTTGTATCGTAGATTGCATGACATAAAGTAATTAATTTAAATATGTAAGAGATGTGAATTATTACTTTTTTTTTATTGAATTTAAAAATAACATTTAATTATAGTTCATTACAATTCTGCTGTCCTAAGATGGAACGATTATTATAATTATACAAAACGTTACTATTAATATTCAGTTACAATAGATGTTTAATCATAAAAAAATAATAAGTTAAGAGAAGCTAATATGTTTACGAATACAACATTCTATGGAAAAGATGAAATGTATAAGTTCGACAATATGATAAATGATGAATGCCATAAATCGTTTCAGTTAAAATTACTTGAAAGTTTATATTTAACTATAAATACGAATGATCTATAAAAATATTGAAAACCTTATGAAAGATACAAATCTATTAGAAAGTAAAAAGCATTCGTTACAAATTGCTATTTATGTTATTATACTTTCGATTCGAGAATAACTGAAAGTATAATAATATTAGTTGCATATTTTTCTCAATCTTTTCATATCTTCATACCAAAAACCGGAACAATAAACCATGAATTGCCAGGAAATTTAAAAATTGTGTTAAATTTTTACATCAATGTTTTATAACCGCTTAAATTTAGAATGTATATACAAATGAAAGTCACTTTTACGATTACTTCCCTGTCGAATCGCATACTAATGGAGTCAAATAGTCTGAATAACTAAGAAGTAGAACATCATTGTGAATTGTTTATGCCAAAAACAAGCTTAGATCCAAGTTTATCTTAACAGCAGCTTTAACAAAATTCACTGTGTTGAGTGGTTTTTTACAATGAGAATTCGTTCGCCTTTCATTAAAGGTGGGACAATTAAAATTTGTTAACATTGCGTTTCATGGTCTCTTAACTATAATTTTTTTAGGTTAGTGACACAAAGCTGGTTATTTGAGTCGATGGCAATCAAAAATCAATTTTAAATTGGAGGTTTTTTTAAAAAAAAAAAAAAGATTCAACGTCGTTGTCATACCCCAATCTATATTGATTTTTATACTATACATTTTTCTATTGTGTACATAGATGTTGTGTGTAAATGCGAACATAAATTGTAATGCATCGTCACCTACCATTTTAAAATACTAAGAATTTTTGTGATCATAAGTTACAGCACCAACCCTACTCTCGTTTATCATGTAACTGCAAGCCCACATTGAGTTTTCTGACTTTCATCACATTAAAATTAACATTTTTTAAGTGATTTATTGTTTATTATTACACCAATTTGTTATGATGATAAATGCACTTTTCATTCTATAACTCTGTCTTGCATTCCCATAATTATAATTGATATATTATCTACCATCGTTTAATGTCATAGTCATAATTGATAAGTATTTCTGGTAGCTCATCTATCATCAAAAACCGGCACAGCATAGAACATCACTACAATGTTAATGTATACTAAAAATCAATAATGTAGTCACTATATGATTGATTTTCGATCTGACTGATCGTATTCCAGACGTTGGTGCTTACGGTCTTCAAAAAATCTACTCTCAGATAAAAGTATAAGTTCTTAAACTTGTAATACAATGGAAAGATCTATTGTTTTGTATAAGAAGTTCGTTTTCTTTAAATTTTAATGAAATGACTGTAGCTTATTTTCTGAGCAAGAATCTGAAGTTATGTGGTCAATAAGAATAGTGATTTCCTTCTTCTGCTTTACAATAAAGAATATGTTATCAATAATAATAACTATAAAATACATGGAACTGAACTATTATTTGTCACACATGTGCATTTCATAATAGCTGAACACAATTAACCGACTTATGTCCATTGAAATTGCTATATATATGTGTGACATAAAATTGTTTCAGTTCAGTCGAGCATATAAAAATAATTGAATTGAATCTTATTTTTCTATATTTTTCAGAAACTTGGATTTTTTACCAAAAAAAAAATCCAATTCTTAATTATTATTTACATACAGTGAGCAGGTCGCATTAAATTAAAAACAATAAAAATGGCAGATTTAGACGATGCACATTTCGAAACTGGAGATTCAGGCGCATCATCAACATTTCCGATGCAATGTTCGGCACTACGTAAAAATGGCTTTGTTATGTTAAAATCACGTCCATGTAAAATTGTTGAAATGTCTACTTCTAAAACTGGAAAACACGGACATGCAAAAGTGCACATGGTTGGTATTGACATTTTCAACGGAAAAAAGTAGGTGCTTCTTTAATATTATTGTCAAAAATAGTTTTTTTTATTTATTTTTAAATTTTATTTTACTGTGCCCTAGATATGAAGATATTTGTCCATCTACTCATAATATGTTGGTGCCACACGTTAAACGTGAAGATTACCAATTGACGGATATAAGCGATGATGGATACTTGACTTTAATGAATGACGGCGGTGATTTACGTGAAGATTTAAAATTACCTGATGGTGAATTGGGTGCTCAACTTCGTGCAGAATTTGACAATGGAAAAGAATTATTGGTAAGAATTTTAAGATTAAATATTAATATTAATCTTAAAATTGTAGTTTGTGTCTCTTACGATGTAACATATTTACCTGTACTTGTACATAAAATCGATATGAGAAATTATATGTGCTCTTTGTATAATGTCTTGCTATTAAAAATTATGTACATCTCACCTTGTATCTAACGAAAAATTGACGATGGTAATGGTGTAAAAAAAAAACTTTGGAATCTTATTGAAATTCAATGTTTACCCAGAATAAATTTATGCTTCATACATTAAACACTCCTTACGATTGATCTATTTTTTTTCTTTTACGGTAGCTATCAAATATCCAATACATCAGATTTTAGATTTTTTACTATTCAAATATTAAATTTTGACGTTGTAATTGACATATTATAGTTTGGATTTTTTTTTTTGACTCAAATTGTTCGAGGACATCTAGCAAAGAAAATTTTCAATCTTCTATTTGTTTATTAATCTTCTGGTATGGTCCTTTAGGCGAAATATATATATGTTTCTCGACTTAATCCCGTAAAGTCGATTGAATGGCAAACGCCACTGTATATGTTTTTGTCAACTTTAAACGGATATATGATTTGAACATTTCCAGAAAGGTAATTGAATACCGTCTCAACTAATAAAAATGATACAGTCTATATCGTGATCTGCAATGTAGAGTTTTGAATTGTAGAAAGCTTGATGATATTTTTGATATTCATTCAGGTGTCACCACTATTGTTCCTGCTCGCTTTAAACTAAGTTATGATGAACCGAATGGTGTCAGATGTGGTCTAACCGGTCGACTTGAAGATTTCACATGATAGTGAATTTTGAACTACATGTGAAATATAGCTGACATTGCGTTCTAAAAATCAATGTTTCAAAGTCGAAACTAATAAACATTGGTACATTTATGTTCACTTGCAGTCAATGGCAAAGAAATAGATGAAGTAGTCAGCTACTTCCAATATTTGGAAAGTTTGTTGATAATTGGTTGTGCTGAAACAAATGTAAAGTAAATAGTGTCTGGTGGTCGTCACAAATTTCCAAAAATAGGCAATGAACAAAATTGTCATTCGGAGAAAGTAGATTTAGATCGGCCATACACTTAGGTGATCGATCAGTGATATTGCGAAATACACACTTGATTGGAATCCGTAGGGTAATAGAATTAATTTCCGTCGTTCAAAAACAACGGTGCGAAGAACAATGGAGTGAAGTGAAGGTGTTGGCGAGAGATCGTGATTAATAGCAGCAGTTTTCATCAGGGCCGAAATGGTTTGAATTCCACTTGCTTTTATAATCTGTATCTACATAAACAATTGTACTAACTTGGTCAAATATTGTTAAAGAATAAATCTTGGTTATATAACTGCTCGTTCTCGCATTGATGATCATGTTCAAACTGATTGCAATATGCATATTGCACAAACGAAAAAGATATTTATATTAATTTGTATCTATCAATCAAATGATGTAAAATTTAAGATTTTATAGAATACCTACGGTATAATCATATTTTGATTTTATTTTATTATTTTTCTTCTTGCCTTATCCCTTAGTCAGATTTAGCACTCTTGCTTCAGATTTTTTTTTTTCACAAGTTTCTGTCTTCTGATACCTATATATTTAATCTATTTACATCATTTTGACTGGGTAGCTTGTGGGGGGGGCATATGTATAGTTAATTTTGCACAGCAAATTTCCATAGATTCATTTTGTTTTCATAGATTCATTTTGTTTTCCAATTCATATTAATACTATCTATGTCATCTGCAAATAATCTGTTCCATAGAAGAGAATCCTATATTGTAGCGAAAAGATGTTGCATAGCAGTGAAAGATTAATATACTTAGTGCAGATTTCTAATAAACAACAACTGTAACATGGAATTAATATAGATGCTGATATTTATATGTTGATACATATCTTAGAAGTCATATATAGTTCCGGAACAGTTTGATATCCTCATACCTTCCAAATAAGATTTCTTGGTACTCAACCAAAATTATTTCTTATTTAATTATCTTTTCGATCATTATATGATGTATTTATATAGCAGCTGTAATTTTTGACAAGCTTTTGACTTTGACCTGTCCTTAACAAATCCACAATGGTTTTCTACTAATTTAATCGAAGGAATTTTAAGGTATGTGTTTAATAAGTTTAACTCTTCCATAGTTTGAGTAATATTTATTTTTATAGAGCATTTATTTAACACAATTTCATAACTATTAAAAATACAATAAGGTCGCGATATTTTCAAAGATCTGAAGAAATATGTCATCTGACCGAACGACCAACTATTCAATTTCTCTTCATTTTTATTTCATATCGCATTATCATTTTATTTTATTATTTTTTTCAATTTTCAGTGCACCGTTTTAAAATCCTGTGGTGAAGAATGCGTTATTGCCATTAAGACGAACACAGCTCTGGATAAATAAATATTTCGCACTTCATACCTCGCCGTTGCTTATTTGTTTATTATTTTGAGATAATAAAATAATAAAACATTAAATTAATAATAAAAAAAAAAAAGAAAATAATTTTTATCTGCCAAAAAAAAAAAAGAAAATAAAAAGTAATAAAAATACTTATTATAAAACAAAATGTTTACTTACATACTTCAAACACACACACGCACAGCCACACACACCCACACCCACGCACGCACACACACCCACACACGCACACACACCCACACACGCACACACCCGCACACACACACACACCCGCACACACACACACACACACACTCACACACACACACACACACACACACACCCACGCACACACACCCACGCACACACACCCACGCACACACACACATACACATTCACACACATACACACACACACACCCAATACATATACAGACAAATATACATACACACAGAATGTCAGATCAAATAGCAATTGAGCGATTTTGTAATGCATAATATATGGGTAATCAAGAAAACGTAATTAAAAAAGTATACAGTAAAACTATACAAGTAAGCACTCACATTTTAATGTACACATGTATACATAAAGGCAGAGCAAACGTCACACATATTATACACATACATACAAATACATTCATACAATCATACATATATACATATATAACAGATGAGTGCTTAATTTAAAAAAAAGGTTTGGGCATGTGATTTTATTTAAATTGAATTTATATACATAAGTACGTATGTATGGATGATGTATGTATGTGGATGTATGTTATATGAATGTATATATGTTATATATATGTATATATGTTATATACATGTATATATGTTATATATGCATATATGTTTTATATATAAATACATATATATATACATACATATATATATACATACATATAT